>SMLS01072959.1:0-37552 GCA_004785975.1 Popillia japonica
CCCTAGCAGGGTAGCAGTACGCTGCAATGTTGTTTACAACATTGCAGCGCTCATTGCAGTGCTCCTATATTAACCAAATCAATATATTTCTGTAACCGTATTACCGCTCAATAATTCTTTTAATATGAATCCATTTACTTAGTTACCATTATATTCTAACGTAAACGCCAGAGTGCCTGCTATATGTTATAATTGATCTTAGAACCTATAACACTATTAGTTAGGAGCCAGAATTTCAATGACCGTGGTTACTATAAACATAATTGAATAAGTTCAAGTCAAAGCTTATTGTTACTATCTTCCATTCCCATAACCGCAAATCAAAAGAACGTGAACAGAATCTCGAGGAGTATAAGTAATACAGTAAACGAGCGTTACTTTATTTATAAATCGCAAAACCATGAAATTAGTAAATTAAAACGCGGGGGAACGACACCATCAGATCGCCACATCAGTAGAAATAATACAACTTGTTAGTTTTAATTATCGACAGTAGTAGCGGTAACAGCCGAGAGTCTAGCACCTATAGCTACATCGACTCGCGGAGATTGAGGTTATCTTGGTTTAGTCGCTTTAACTACACATAGACAAGAAGCGAGAGCCAGAGCGATGTTACTAGTTCGTATACCTCGCAGAAAGACCGGGGCATTGTAAATCTGAACCGTCATTAATTTTCCTCAAACCTAATACCGTAATAAATCGATAGCAGTTAAAAAGAATAAGGCAATAATAAGCGTGAGTATATTTCGTATTAACCATAAATCTCGTTAATTACACGCGACTTATTATATTTAGGCAAGTTCATAATGGATATCCGCATTATGATGGACTACCGCCGCGTAGATTATATTCAAATTAGAATAGAATTGAAACTACTTTTAACTATTAAACGATTCTCAAGGGCACGTCCTTATCAGAAAATTCAAAACTATTCTTAACATATAAATCAATCGCTTTCCGAATACGTTGGTTAAAATAGCTTCAAATAAGTAACTAAATGAAGGTTATTTAAGCTATAACAATAATAATATTTGAAAGTAGTGGGGCACCACATTCCCGTCGGTTTATATACGAGAAACGGTAAAGTATTTTAAAAATCTTTTTACTAAAAGTTGTGTAGGTTCATTAGGAGCACATTTTAAAATTATTTGGAAATATACAGTTCCATTTAAATTTTCATAACTTTGGTACGCAATTTTTTTTGGATCACCCTGTATATTTCCAAATAATTTTAAAATGTGCTCCTAATGAACCTACACAACGTTTAGTAAAAAGATTTTTAAAATACTTTACCGTTTCTCGTATATAAACCGACGAGGATGTGGTGCCCCACCCTGTATAGTTTTTTAGTAAAAATCCTTCTGATATGGTAAAAAAGGGTGTCAAATCGCTCATTATCCAACATTTGATCCTCAGCTTTCCACTGAAACGATTTTGTGAAGTTAAATTTGCGCTAAATTCCAAAGGGAAAAAATAAATAGGTAATTGTGTGTAATAGACACTTAATGTGTCATCTCCAATGTTTTATATTACGCGGTATCAAACTACTGTCTTGGTTTTAGTAATTTCCAAATCATTGAACTCACACATTAGCATTATTAACGCAAGCATTTTCCTTGCAACAACTTGGTAACTTTAAGTTCCCCGAAATATGACTGCAAGATCTTCCTACCACGGACCACCACACAAGTGCAAATGTAAATGGTTCCACTATTAAACCCTGAAGTATCTATTCCAAGATGAGTCGCATACGGTACTTCTACAAGGAAATAGTCCGACCATGCTAATTTCTATGAAATGATATCCACTCCCGACGAGATTCCCTTATTTTGTATAATGATACTTTTTCATAATGCATACGCCCATGATTTATGGAGCAACAACGTTCAGATAACTTAAAAAAGGGATTCCAACTAATTTAAGTTATTAAGCACTTACAGCTACCTCTCATCAAGAAGAAAGACACAAATTCAACAACATATACGGTGACAAATAAATTGCAACAGCAAGAAGAGGTAGAAATTTTTTGACGAAAAATGCAGAAAAGTTTAACTGCCATAAGGTGGCAATTGATTAAAATTTCAGAAAAATTGATCAAGTGATAGTGGGTTATATGTCAGTTTCTTCAGCATTTCGTGACAATCGTGCCGTGTACCTGTAGGTTGGAGAGTGTTATCGTGCCTAGAGTGTGCTAATATGGAAATTACTGCCAATTATGCAAATCCGATAGGGTTCGTATTGTTGATTTGCACCGGTGGGTCTGAAATACCGTAGAAGAGAAACCAGGAGGCGAAGAAGGACACACTGAGGTGCAGTATCACTACTTTCGACATATGACAATAAGAGACCGAATGTCCAAAAGCAGATAAATTGCCGAACAATGGCTAGCTAATGATGATCGCCCTTCGAATGGTTTACCGCAGAACTAGAGTGTTTCCGCTAACGCCTCAGAGTTGACACCAACGTTTGGAATGGTGTAGGTTGCGACTTCATTAGAACGTGGAGTGACGTAGGGTGGTGTTTATTGCTGAATCTCGATTCTGGTTGGAAATATATAATATATGATGGCCGTATGAGAGTCAGGCGAAGACGTGGGGAACGTTGCACTCTTGAATTTTCTCTTACAAGACGTGTGCACCAAACTGTGGGGATTATGGTGTGGAGTGCTATAACTTATAGGAGTAGATCTCTTTTGGTATTCGTCCGAGGCAATATGAACGGCCAGAGATATGTGGACAAGCTGGTAACAGCGCATATTCTTCCATTTCTCCGACAATTGGAAAACCCATTTTTCCATCAAGATAATGCCCATCCTTATATTGCAAGACTGTGGACCGTTTTGATGTTAATGTCATGTCTCCTGGCATGGCACTTCTACTTCCGGATCTTGTGCCCATTGAACATGTTTTGGAAATCAGAAGAAGACTGAGGAAGTCACTATATCTTCCGCAGACGCTGGAAGCTTATCAGTACCATCAATTTTGGTAGACATAAATCTTTACTGGTTACTTTCTGTGATTTAAACGTACTGCTTCTTTCAACTTCTTCTTCATGGTTTTGGCATGTTTTAAAATTATGCACACGAAGCCCAGATTTTGAAACATGCGGCGAAATATAGAAATTTTCGCTTGACCGATATAATTTTTAACATCTTTCAATGAACAATTTTAAATAGTTACTTCAACTAACATATTTAAATGATTCTCTACTGTCACCTAGCAAAAGAAAGGAAATTTCCTTATTTTCTATCGAAGCATGTGAAGTAGTTTATTAATGTTATAGTGCTACTCACAAACCAAGGAAATAAATAGTAACACATACATAGGCTACATACATACATAACGCACGAATACATATGATTGTAACATCGTTTCGTTGGCAATACTATTTCACAGCATGTAAATGCGGAAAATTGCCAATTCTAGAAGAAACTAAATGACTCGTGAATAATAGTTAAAGTAAATTTTAATGTCATAAGACACTATATGTCAGGTATGATAGTAAATTCTTTGAACAGTTAAAATTTGCCTAATGAGTTTAATGAATTAATATGCCAGCAATAGACGGTTGCTTAACGATCGAATGGTATTTAGAAACAAGTTTCTGCATCCACGAAGATGTTAGACATTACTTTAAAGATGCATATGTGGAAGAGTCCACACAATAAAGTGCGCCAAGCGTATATTAATAGATGCAATAGTACTAGTCTGTAGAATAATGAAAGCTCTAATAGTGAGCGTAAGTTTATTACATCATCTTGCGTGGATAGTTTTCCCGCTTCACTAGCGAGATCAGATAATTTCCCTATATGTATGAAATTTTTATAACCATATCTTCCGAACATCGTTATGACATATCTAGCTATCCTACATAGATATAGCTGCAGAAGTGAATACATCTTCAATGAAATGAATACTTACCGTGTCTAAAGATTAATAGTAAAAATTACGTTTAACAATATACGATTTTATGAAATAATAAAAGCAACAATTAATCATTTTAGATAATATATTAACGACGGCAATAATTTCAATTTCATTCACCTGTTTTCAAGACTTTTGATACCTTAACTTCCATCATCATCCTTGAAAATAAAGAGCGTAGTACGTTATATACAGAAGTCAATCAATATTAATCAAGTTGACCTTGAGTCAAAACAAAATTTACTTGCTCTTTTAATTTATACCCATCAATGCAGTAATTTGACAGTTCTATTTCACCATCCTTCAAGTCGATAAATGAGGATTCTACTTTTTTACCTCCAATGAAATCTATTTAATCGACTCGTTTCGCGTACTTACTTGATTATACAGGAAGAACTCGCCATTAAGATAAGTGGTTCAGTTCCAAACAAAGATAAAAAACAAAACTATATATCCGTATAACGTTTGTAACCGAGAAAAAATTGCTAAATTACTCAATTCGATGTTCCTAAGATCTTCTATTTCCTTACACATTAACATGCTCTTAAATCTTATATTCTTGAGTAATAAGAAATGTATTTTCCAACTGTATTTTGTAACGTAAAAAAACTTTAGACACTAGATTAAATTATATCGGGATGAGAAGAAAAAAACCTAAGTACTTCGATTGTCATTGGACTTGTTTTTTATAAAAGCTTAAGATATTGAATTTAATACTACTATATACTGTACTATAATACTTAAGTATAAAGAATAATTATTATTATTACTGTATTTCTAGTTATTCTAAACGCTAAGTTCGAACAAAACCAATGTTACAACAAAACTGCAGTTTCTATTAAATAATTTATTCAATACCTTACCTATCTTTGGCCGTTCTGCAGATATTTACATAGGCTTACACTTTAAAAGTTACTGCATATCTTCTTTTAATGAAAATTATCAGATAAAATTGAAATTTGCAGCAAGTAACTTGTACATTATAACCTACATGATTAGAGAACGCATTTGCAAAGCCGTTATACCTGTTTTGCATTTTCAAAGTGCACATTATTAAGGAACTCTACTTAAATGTGCGATTTTAAACTGTTTTGCTTGTACAACGAGTCGCATGTTTGAATATAAATAAGCGCACATTTTTCTTACTGCAAAAACCAGACTACCTTAAGAGGGCGTGTGAAACTAATTTTTATAATGAAGTAAATAGTAATATGTATAGATATAACATTTACATGTTTCAATCTATTAAGTTGACGCAATTTATATCAAAAATTAAATATTCAGTTTCTATTTTGCACTGACATAAAACCAAATGGAAAAAAAACTGGATCAACCACTCACTCTAAGTTGTTAATATCCTATACCTAACATATATAAAAACTAATAATTCATATACATACACGGAGAAATGTGTACTGACATAGCAACAAAACCTTTCCAAACTCTGAGCTTTTTCACATTAAACGTAATTAGTTTCCCCAAATTTAAGCTACACTCTTTTAAATTACATGCTGCTTCAATTCAATGACGCCAAATTTAAAGCACAATTCATTTATAGCTAATACCGCTTTAAATTAAGGTAAAATATTTTATAATACAGAGTGAGCAACCGGATGTGACCACCACGTGACCACGGCCGTCATAGATAAAGTGTATTATTTGTTCTACTGTTTACTATCCTGCTTATTAGTTATCCTATGTATTGTTTGTGTTTTGTCATCTAACATTCACCGTGCTTAACAGCTCTAGTTTTTACGTTTATTGCGATTTTCTTGGTAAGTCATGGTAAATATAGCATTTATTGCATAGTAACTGTCTTTAAAGGCTACTGAACGACAGATCTCTTGTTTTAAGGTTGAGTTATAAAATTTGCTGACAGATCACCAATGTGACATATCTTGTACTACCAACTTAACAATATTGCCATCTTAAAATTTGAGGCTACGTAGTAGACACGTCCGGTTGCTCACTCTGTACGTAAGTTAAATATTTACTATATAAGCAGAGATATACATATTTGATTGGAAGTAGAAGCAGTAAAGGTGCAGCATAGACAACAACCGCTTATTATCTGAAGTTCCAATAATTACTTTACAAACTATAATAAGTGATATAACAACAACAGCAAATAGTACAATAAAAGGAAGTAGACGACTAATAAATAATCCTTCCACTATTCATTGTATAATTATCGACAGATATTTGGTAATTTTAACGGAACGTTACTCAGGAGGCAGATTGGCTATTACCATTTAAAGAAACCAAAAACTCCGAAATACTTGACACGATCACAATACAGGCTAGCTAGCCGAGAAGGAAACTGTTATTCTAATTAACAAAATTAATTAACGGCATTGTGGCGATCAAAATAAATTATCCTACGCTCTTGGACAGTTAGAAACAACATCTCTCACCAGCGGTTTTGCGTATTGTTTGATTTGCAAGCCATGCCGTTCAACTTCTTTGCCAATCACGTCTAAACTTACTTTGAAACGAGAGCCTACAGAGATCCAACTTTTAAAACATCTTGACGTTTTGTTTTATCGTAATTAATAAGACGGCAAAACTTTAGTAATTATTATTCAAGAAGAGAAAAGGCGCTTTGTTATCAACTTGTTAACACATATTACAAATACAAATCATTTCCTGATAGGCAACGCAACAAATTACTTCAATTGCATCCGGAAAATCTTGAACTATAAAAAGTAGTTAATAGGTACAGTAGCAACTCGATAATCCGGCACCATGGAGATTTATGAAGTGCCGGATTATCAATAACAGCGGATTACTGAGAGTTTCCTAAATATGTATACGTACAGATAAAGAAATGTTTATCTTTAGTCACAGGAACACAGAACAACGTTTTTATTTGCAACACTTATAACAGAAAAAAATAAACACCAAACTTATGTGGATGTGTAATTCTAATGCATACATATAGGTAGTAGGTAGATGCACATACATATAGGTACATATATTTAAATAATATATATAAATAGCTATTACAAACATGTTAATTTATTTATCATTAATGTTAGTTTGTTTTTTGGAATAATACATTTTAGAAAGAAAGTGTTCTCTTGTATTCCTCAATGCAAGTAACCTACTGTCTATAAAGCTGTTTACTTCACCACATTGAATAACTGAATACATAGCGTTAAGCGCATCTTCTGGTTTCACGAGTATGTTGTTTGTCGATGAAGCCGCATCATCACTATCATTATTAGATTCATCTTCCATGGGTTTATTAATTATTTGCTCATCAACTATGATATTATCTTCAGGAGTCTCCGCCATCCATTCTTCAATATCGTGTGCAGTTAGTTTTGTGGTTTCAGTTCTTTTTAAAATTTCCATCAACTCACCTAAAGGCCAGTTGTCTTCAGGATCCCAATTTTCTCATTATCGCTAATATGCATAGATGGTCACAATTGCTTTTTTGGGCAGACCATTCCAAAATTCCGTAGGTATAAACACAGCATCTTTTAAAATCATTTCTTTTAATTTTTTTTTGCAGATGTATTTTTTTTCCTACTGAAAAGTTGCTGCGTTAAATACACGTTTGATTTTGTAAATTATTTTTATCATCTGTATTATATTTTGGTCCGTCGGTGTAAAAGTGGAGTATAATTTGGCGGCATAAAAAGTGCTTAAATGGAACCATTTCTAGAGTTTAATTCATCATTTGGACCATAACCGGGACCATTATCTAACATTAACAATGCTTTCTGTGGAAGATTTTTCGATTTTAGAAACCGCACTACTTCGAGAACAAAGGTATTTTGATACCCATGCCTTATTTTGTTGTTTATCGTTAATCGTTAAAGCATATAGTAGTGTCCCACGCGCAATTTCTTGTAATATAATTTAACCCCAATAGGAGACAATGACATACTATTTATCTTTTTTAAATTATAATAATGGCTAAAGAAAGGTAGAAAATTAGAATGGCTCTTTGTTATATGTAGTAACTAACAGCAATAACATTGGTGTATTGATTTAGGATACCTATCCATAACAATGTGGTTAAGTTATTTTCTAACCACATGTTCACAGGAAACCAGAAAGCAATAAATTTAGCATATAATGTAACAGAATACAAAGAGCCTTAGTTTTTAAAGGGTAATTTCAACAAAGAATACCTACTTAGTTCAGTAAAAATGACAAACTTTTACAATTCTGGCAAAAATTACTGCTTCCATATTCCCAATATGAGAAATATAAAATACATATACAGGGTCTTGCAACTGAACTCCGGTCTTTGATTGCTCATTTGCTATTCAAGTGACACGATTTTCTGAAACACACTGTGAAACTAGACATTATGGAGTATGCCTCAAAATTATTTTGGATTATACAGGCTGTTCGAAAAATAATCGGCATAATCACATATATTTTTTTTAAATAGCACATTGTGTATATTTTTGCATTTTTGAATGTCACTGACGATTGTCTATACGTACCTATTTTATTTTTTTATTTGATGCGCTTGTTTAGTGGAATATTTACATAGCGCCATTAAAAAAATCAGTACTGCCACAAATGCGCTGTTTAACAATGAAATAGTTGGGACTTTTAGAAAGGCACACAAGGCACAATTTAGGCAAACATTTATCCTGTTGCGACGTACAGGGTGTTCAGAATTCATCATCCAATTTCGGAAACTTTGACTAACTTTTTTAGATTTTTTTTAAATTGGACACCCTGTATATTTTTGCATAAACAGATGCCGATCATAATTATCAACAAGTTTTGTTAATGTGTTCCTATGTCTATCTATAGTAGTTTTTGATAAAAAAGCAAAATTTAGAAATGTGTACGAAATGCATTGTGTAGATACATACATAGGTTTTAAATGTGCTATGATTGCATAAAATGTGAAAATATAAATACCGCCACGTATGTTAATACTATTAAAAAGTTGGGTTACTATAGTGATATGTAAATGAATAGAATATAATAGGGTACCAAGCGTTGAATTTATATTTTAAGTCTATTACACGGTATGAATTATATTAACAAAGAACTTGTATTCATGACCTTTGTATTATGCTCAATTTATGCCGAAAACTATCCTGACAAAAGACGTTCAGACGAAAGATGTATTTTTTTACATAAACGGTTGCAGATCTTAATTATGGACAAATTTTGTTAATTACATAAATTATGTATGACTATTTCTAGTCGTTTTTGCTAAAATCGTACAATTCAAAATATGTAACTAATAACAAAATGAAAGTAACGAAAAACATAAACCAAACTAAGGGAATATACACTACAATAGAGTTTTAAAATACATTCCATACATCCAAACAAAGACGCAAGCGATGGCTGAAGGAATTACCTACTATCCATGAAAGTGATTCTTATACCAAATTCCTTGAACGAAAGTCCCATTGCTTTCTCGTTCTTCACTAATTTTCTTTTGTCTGAAAGTGGGATTTTCTGTTGCCATAAAAAAATAACGATAATTCATTGCTCTCAGTTCTTACAAGTTTTGATCTATTTGCTGTTTTATACTTCACACTTCCCGTTCCTATGACCCTTTTCAACAACATCTTAAAACATCTTTTATCTGGATGTTTTTTGTCAGGATATTTTTGAGCATAAATTTTGCTTGCAAGAAAGCAATTTTTTTTCGCTATTACGTAATTTAAAGGTATATACAAGTTCTTCTTTAGAATTATTCATACCGTGAAATAAACTTTTACAATATAAATTCAAAGCCTGAAACATTATTATATTCTATTCATTTACATACCACTATAGTAACCCAACTTCTTATTAGTATTAATATACTTGGCAGTATTCATATTTTCACATTTATGCAATCCTAGCACATTTGATATCTACGTATGTATTTCAATAATGCAATTCGTAGACAGTTTTAAATTTTGCTTTTTTATCAAAAACGACTACAGATAGTCATAGGAACATATTATGAAAAATTGTTCATAATTAGAATCCGCATCCGCTTATGCAAAAATATACAGGGTGTCCAATTTTAAAAAAATCTAAAAGAGTTAGTCAAAGTTTCCGAAATTAGATCATGAATTCTGAACACCCTGTATGTCGCAACAGCATGAAATTTTGCCCAAAGTCTCTTCTATGTGACTCTTCCGTATGAACGAAAATAATGTTCTACCTAAAGTAGTTTTTCTGCCATCGTTGGAACCATTTTCAATTCAAATTTAACTGCAACGTAATACTGACATATTAATGACAATTAAGTCAATAATAACAAATGCATTTTATCTAAACGACACCACAGCATACCAATTTTCTGTACTGTTTATTCTGGCGGATACCGTAATTACAACTTCTCAACCGCTACCGCGTTCTGCAAAAAACAATAACTTTTTAATGGAAAAATGTGTTTGCTGCTTTATTGACAATTGGCTCTTCTTTTCTGCTAGATACTTCACATCATTTAAACGCTGCTTTCTACAGTCAGAATTAGTGTTAAAAAGGCCTCGTGGGGCACCATGCCGGTATTCATTTAAAACAAATTTATTACATAATTAAAGTAAACAATATTCTAGACATTGAATAATACAGCTAGCGTCAGTTACAGGAGGCATCGGTTGGCCATGAGTTATTATTACACTTGTGGGAAACTACAGAAAACCAAATTCAGGGGTTCGAACCCGATACCGCCGAACTAGGAAACGAGTGCACTAACAATAAGCGCTACTCCACTAGCCCTAGAAAAAGGTTAAGTGTTATAATACAATAAAATTTTGGGCTGTTGACTCAAAATATGAACCTTAGAGATTCTAAATTATTCCACCGTTTCTAATTTATAGAAATTATTTAAAATAGTTTATAGAACACATGAATAAGAATGTATAGGAGTCAACTAAATATTTCTACTAACAGTAGATACATTCCAACCATCACCGACGTCATTCTAGATAAAACAATAAGGCTGTTGCAGAAAAAGTTTATTTAACGCTAACACTACTACGGTATATAGAAATAGACCGAGATAGGAAATAATGTTTTCCGCCCGTTAAAGAATGAAGCACCATTGTCAGAGGTATGACAGTCGAAAAATCAAAACAATCCATCATGCAATACGGAAAGCAATGGAAAATACATCTAAACTATGTAATGACAAGTATTAATATTGTTGCTATGGTTTGTAAGTGTTTGTAACGATTGAAACGCACTGGAGAATTCTATGTGATTCTTACAAGAAGTACAATAGTAACGCCCTCAAAGTTTTTATTTAGAACTGCATACATACGTATGTACCCGGGTCACCAACGCTCCAAGTTCAAGGACTCTATCCTTTATGTTGTGTACATTACACCCAAGAAGTGTAATAAGTAAACACACGTCCGTTTATAATGTTGTATATAACTCATTTAAAATCCTTTTATAATTCATGTATTACATTACATTCGCGTACTAACCTTACCTATTGTTGTTCGTTTTCGCTGTATAATAAGCTCGCACGTAGCGATTGTTTATTAACTTGAAGTATTACCAATAAAATAATGTTTACTTTAATATTGTACCTTTAAGCACGTAGTACTCGGAACTTAAATATTTAAGTCAGTGTTCTTCGTGTATACCGTTATAATATAATTAATTTTTATAAATCACATTGATTTATTTTTATTGTGAAGTTAGATTTTATTGCCCATTTCGTATAAGGCTAGTCATCATTTGCGTCGTGTTAAAAGTTGGAATTTTTAAAATTAACAGCACCATAAAATTTTCATTTTTGTTGATGATTGCTCCGTTATGCAAACGGACTATAAGTATGTATATCACAAATGCCTACGACGAATTTAACTTCTCATGTCAGTTCTAGTAGGTCAAGGAAATTATCATAAAAATTAAATTACATGGTAAAAACATCTGAAGATTCTCTAAACAAGTTTTGTCAATGGAATTGCTGAAACACACATTCGTATGAATGGATATGATAGTAATAAGTAGAGAGTGAAGCACTAAAGATAGCATTGCGAATATAAGCTCCGGCTGCCACAAGTCGTGGGTATGAAAGGTTTTGCTGTTAAATACGTAGAGATTTCCCCGTACGAGTTTAAGAATTAAGATTTCTGATGCCTAGTTTTTGCCTACACAGAATCTGTTACAACCACAAGTACCTATGTCGTATTGTATTTGACATAAAATAGTTCCGTAAATAATTTTCTATTTTTTTTAAATCTGGGGATCCATTGATTTGTTAAACGATTAACAGTTATGAGAGCTTCCGGATAATAACCGTGTCATGATTTGTAATATGTATACAGTCACACAGAAAAGTATACGTACGCCTCACAAATACTGTGTATAGGACAAATGAATGGCTAATGAATGGCTTTTCCGGTATCCCTCAAAACTTTTCGTACTGTTTCGGAATGCGCATTAACATTGTGATCGCTTTCCAAGATATTTCGAATTTCTACGGCTGTTACTTTAGGATTGTTAGCCACAACACTTATATATATATACTAATAGATATACCGCTTAAGTCTTGAAGATACTTTAGGTAGACGACCACTTCTAACTTTGCTGACTACCGATTTTGATTCGGAAAAGTATAATTAATATTGTCTACACTGTTGATTTTGCAGGATTGACAGTTCTAGCAATTGAATTCAAAGAATTTCCCTCCTTTCTTAGCTTTATTATTAGCTCTCGCATTTCGATACAAACTTTCTTGGTTTTTGGACTCATTTTCACAAAAATATATTTTGTTTTATCGACAACCGCAGGTAGAAACACAAATGCAGCATGCACCTGCTTCGAATTCATTTTTTTTGTATATCATGCGAAATTTACAAAACAGTTGCTACTTTCTTTGTATAGTACGTATACTTATCTGTGCTGCGATATGCATCTTTTGTGTATAATGTAAAATAAATGCGTAATTCACGGGATAATTAGTTTTTTTTAACAAAAGTAACGTTGAGCATGTATGTAAATACGTAGGATGTTTTGATTAGAAATGTGTAATTTGGCTTAAACTGCAAATTTAGAAAGGGTACGTATACTTTTCTGTGTGACATATGTATATGACATGCGTGCGTTTGAAAACTTCACTAAGTAGCATGTGACCACATGTGACAATATAATCATTTCAAGTTAACTCAGGTGTCGAACTGATGTTTGCGGTTCATTTTCTATTATTTATTCAACACCATCGACAACTTTGTAAGTTTCTTAATTGCTCCTCTGAAATTCTGACCATTGCAACAATAATCCTGGACTAATAAAATCTTGTGTTCTAAAAAGACAACCATTAAAACCGATGTTTAAAACTGATAACCAAGTTGGTTAAACTTGAATCGACGTAAGAATGTAATTGCTAATTGTGATTGACAATGGACACTAATCGAATGTTTGAATTTATGTTCATGTAAAAGAAAACACATATTGATATATGTTCTTCTTTTTCTATCAAAATGTCAGCACAAAATGGATGAACTTTTTAAGCGAGCACATAATACAGTACAAATAAATGCACAAAGTAGACAATATACAACTCAACATTTCGTCATTAATCTAAGTGGCTTCAGAAGCAAAAAGTGGCTAGGGGTACCAGACGGTCACGGTAACTCGATGTTTAAACCACGCTAGAGATGAGGACTGTCATATAATGTATATAGATTACAAATCATGACACGGTTAACACCGGGAAAGCCTTATAATAAAGATTCAGACCGTGGAAAGCTTCTATTTCATGCAATGACAGCACTTGGCTATCATTTTTTTATAAATATTGTAATAATTCAAGCAAGGTCCTGTAGATTTTATTAAATTTGGAAATTACGCAACTAATAATATTTACATATTCATTAATGTGTTCTCTCTTGTGTTTTGTTGAACGTCAGCTTTTTATTAGTTTATCCAATAATCAATTTATGTATACATATTTCTTCATGGTGCACTATCAAGAAACCGGGGTTTGCCAATTACTTTTGTTGTTTGGGGAATGATTTTTGTTTTGTCTAGTTTTACTATTACTACTGCTATCAGACACGCACTTCAACTAACAACTTCGCGACTCACGAATGAATCCAATTTTTTTTTTTCCTAAAAACTGCATGGCCCTATAAAGGGAATTTACGCAACCTGCAACGTCTTCATTTATAACAACGGAAATATATTGCTTTGAGGCGTACTCAAACTTTCGTGACATTCAATTCTATAGTATTTAAGTATTGTATGCAGTATCTGCTCTCATAATGTAATGATGGCTTGCATGTGTTAATAACCTAAACTTTCTTATTAAAATTACAAATTAGAAATTACAACATAATCGTACAACCCTTAGCGCTTCCACGTAACGTCTTCGTCTCTATCGTCTCCCACTCTCTTCCGTCTCTTCTGTTTACGCGCCCAATTCAAATAAAATATATTTTCTAACACATGTTCGTTACAAAAAAATAACAATACTGGATCATTATGGAATTGTCAGATTTGATGCTCCCTAACACGTAATAGATGTATGAAAACTTTCATGAATGACTGTATATAGGCAGATATGTATATGTATGTAAGTTAGATAGTTGCGAATTTCGTTTGCAGATATTATTTAATGTAACATTCTTTCTGTTACCGGAATATCTGTTTCGACCTGATTATCTGATACGCAATGAAAACGACTATTCTTTGCTAACTAATAACTTTATAATAATAAAAAAGAACATTGTAAAATATTACTATCGTCATTTCATAATACATATACTCAAGGCAGCTTTCCTTGTAGGTGAATTTTAACATAAAATTCGCAGTAGTATACGTAATTCAATTATTAATATAATAGAGGTCTTAAAAGAATATTTTCGTTTGTGCAAAATATTACAGTATTATACAAATTGTGATAGCTTTTAAATTAATCTGCTTGAATGAATTAAAAGGCAACCGAAGTAGTAGTTCTAACAATAGTAAGTGAGTCACACAATTTAATTCTACTACTGCTTTCCGTCTTCATTGTACTACGGTCTCCCGTTAATAGTAAGTTGAGAGTACTTATCCTTGTACAACCAAGCTCACCACAATATCAACATAATCTCAGCATTAAGCGCTAACGACTTAACGGGTGATGTTGCAAGTGAAATTTACAGCATATTAAATGTGATCTAATGTAATTTAAGTATAAGCCATTTTGCAATAAAACTAAGTATACATATGTTCACTATTTGGATTTCAAATCCGGAGATATAATATTTATGTATTATTCTGGCAGTTAATCTTTACATAATGATGAATCTTTATTTTGTTTAACATTAAAGAATGTTTGTTCTGAGTGTTTAACGTTTTGTGGGCCCAATAGTGCATTTGGTATTTAAACGTTAAAATGTGCAGTATTTTCTATATGAAATACGTATATGTACAGGCCGCCACACACATTTGCAACAACTGCTATAGGCCATTCGATTTTACTGTTTTGTTTTTGTTTTGCCAGTAAAACAATCCCATTAGTAAAACTATTTATAGACATTATCTTTTTCTGTAATTGTACAGTAAGCAGCTTTTTCTATTTAATAAAACGAGGATATTCGTCTTAGACTCTGAATTACTGTAGAATTTATTTTACGATAGCCATCATGGTACGGAAAGAATGGTAGAAGGTGTAACTAATTATCATTTAACGTATCCAATACGGTTCTATTTAGAGCCGGTGTTACATACAGGCTCACTCAAGTGGTACAATTTCTAAATTTTTAATGGATTTAAAATATATTCGTTGCTTCTATAATAGATGCAATAAAGGTGTGAATTTGAATTAAAAGAATAATTTTATAATTTCTACATTTAGATTTATACTTTTTCCATTGTGCATTAAGTTCCTTTCTAAAAGTAATTCTATTACTTTCAATAGACACTACATACTACATTATTGTTGTGAAATTTGAAAATAAATAATACCTATCAATCGGTAGCTATCATTCTCATTTCGATAGATTTATATAACCTGTACCATGCAATTTTATCGATTTTCATATTACATCATCGGTGTAAGATACAAAATTCCTCGAATCCATCTTAGGCGAGTAAATTTATAGATGGTAGGTAGCTAGTAGCTACCGTGCTATGCTGACACAAACAACAACAGTAGCGAAGTAGAAGATGAAGCATGTTATTGTATGTGATTATGTTTAGTTAAATTTTACCGCAATTTAAAATTAATCTAAGTATTTTTCTCGACTATTCACGTTGATGAACAGAATGACTGGCAAGTAACTACGTATTGGATATACGCACACAGATGTTGATGTATACAACACGTATAAAATAGAGCCTAGCTTAGTATACACATATATACATACATACATATATTGCACAAGTATCTTCGAGACAAATTTCCAATTACAAATTTGAAATTAAATAGTACCTTAGGTTAGCAGTTATAGCATTATATTAATGCAGTGTATTAGGATCTCGGAAAACCTGTTCACTTGTAAAAGGTTTTATTGATTCCGCATTTAAATAAGTCTTATTCCTTTCCAATTCTTGTATTTTTTCGGAAATTTTATTCCAATGCCTAGTTCTTACACATATTTTCAAAACAGTTTTTTATTAGTAGTAGGTATCCCATGTGAGTCCTACCAGAAACAGAATTTTCAGTATTGCCAAATGAACAATTATTTAGCACAATCCGCTAATCATTAGCAATGGTTGGAACAATTCTTTTAACTTTAAATGATACCAGTACTGTTACTCTGCCTAAGTGTAAATGTCTTTCATAAATTATATTCCATTTTATTTGCTTATAAATAATAATATACATAAATATGTATATAATGAAGAAAGGAAAACCAAAATCAAAAATGAAGTTCAGACAAACTCTGTTTTACAATTCAAACCTTCAATAAAAACATAATACAAAAAATATATTTACATATACAGGTTGTTCTAAGTTAAGGGCGCACCATTGCTAACTTTATTATTTATTGGAGCTACGAAGTCGGTTAAATTGGCAAACTGGTAGTATTTCTCCTGCTGGTTACAATGGTAACAACAGAAAAATAATTGAATGTCAACTCTTTTAGATATTCAAGAAAATAATATTTTTTTTAATGGAACACCCTGTATATTTTACTGCAGTTTGATTAAAAATTTAATGGTGAACAAAAAAGTTTTAATACAACATTACGAAAAAATTAAAAATAAAGAAGTTATTATGACATTTTGTATTAATTCAGTACCTAACTTAGTTTAAGTAAAAACAAATCAACATATCAATGAAAAAAAAGTTATAAGTTTATACAATAATAATTATAGTAATTGTTCAAAAACATTGCCCTCTTGCTCAACATACATAAAGACCCTTTTATAAACGCTGCGAGTTGCCTTTAAAATAATATGTGAATCAATATTTCTGATGATAATAATGGAATTTTGTAGTTGATTTAGCGTTTCATATCGTGCCTTATAGACTTTATTTTTCACGTGCCTCCATAAAAAGAAGTCCAATGGTGTAATGTCTGGTGACCGTGTAGGCCATCGAACTGGCCCGTTTGTACCTATCCAACGATTTTCAAATAACTGTCCCATAACCTCTGTACAGCATAATAATTATGGACTGGGGCACCATCCTGTTGGAAATGGACAACTAGTCGGTCTAACAAGTTTAAATCATCCAGAAAGTTTTCTAATATTTGCGATACGCTGTCCTGTTAAAGATCCATGATAAAAAAACGGGCCTACAATTTTAGACCCGATAATGCCATACCAAACGTTTACACTAAAGCGATTTTGTGGATTATTAGGATGAACAAGTAAAGGATTTGTATTACTCCAATAATATTGTGTGTTTCTGTTGAACATGCCGCTATTGGAGAAATTACACTCGTCCGTCCACAAAATACATCTAAAAAAATCGGAATCTTCGTGCAAGGCATTAATAAACCAATGTGAAAATTCCAATCTTCTTTCGAAATCACCAGCGTGTAAATTTTGCAGTGGTTGATATTTACAAGGGATAAATTTATGCTTTTTTAAAGTTTTGTGGATAGTGTTTAGAGAGAAACCCGCATCTCTTGATAAATCTCGAGTGGAATTGTTTGGATGTGTTTGAAAATAAGCTAAAATAGTTATTTCGGTTTCTTCGTTGATTATAAATTGCTTTGTACGTCTTTTTTTATTGAAAACCTCTTCATTTCTTCTAAATTTTCTATAAAGTTTCAAAAAATATCGCGGTTCGGAATGTTGCGTCCAGGAAATACCTCGTTATAATATTCTTGGGCTTGCATACCGTTCCTTCTGCATATTATGTACGCTTCTAACATATCACACTTTTCTAAATGAGTAAACACCATCTCTATATTTGAAATGACAATTAATAAGACTTACGCACTGTCACAATTTCAGAACATTTATTGCTACTACTCCCAGGTGATACATAAACAAGCCGAATTGTTATGTCATAGCTAGGTTGTTATGTTGGTATGTATGGTGCTGAAGTAATACATATAAAATGTCATAAGAACTTCTTTATTTTTAATTTTTTCGTAATATTCTATTAAAACTTTTTTGTTCACAATTAAATTTTTAATCAAACTGCAGTAAAATATACAGGGTGTTCCGTTAAAAAAAATATTATTTTCTTGAATATCTGAAAGAGTTGATTCCAAGTAAATAAATATGACGGATCACAGTGTCGCCAGTAACGACCTAAGTACCTGGTGGCAGTGATTTCAGTGTATTTGATAGTGAATCGTATTTACTGTGTACATACATTGTAAGAAAAAAGAACGCTCAAACAGAGATGTCTTATGTGACAGCGGCGGAATGAAATTACGGTAACAAGTTGTAATATCGTGCACGTCCGTACGAAACGTAATTTTATCATACAAATATCAATCAAGGATTTCATGAAACAAACATAAACTCGGCAGTTCATGCCTGTGCCACATGTTCAACCATCCGCAATCATTCAGCTTATGAGATATGTATATGCTCAAATTGTTTATGCCGAAAGTATACCGTAGACAGGAATTCTGCACCTTTTGGATCCGGTATTCCGCATTAGAATCGATGGCTGGGTCATAGACAACAAAGAAATAAGCAAACCAAGGTATGATCGATAGTCAAAGCCTGATCGTGATGTGAGTACTTAACATGGATCTGTGAGGATAAAGAGTTTTTATCATGAGGTATCAATTTCTAATATATCTACCCATCTGCTCACTAAATCTGAAACTGCTATCCAATACAAATCTCAAGTCTCTGACACTGTCCACCCTTCGCAACTCCCGACACGTTTTACCAAATAAGTTAAAATCATCTACAATCCAGAGCCACTCCTGACGTTTGAAAGATTTATACAGTTGAATATCGTCTGTGTACATATGTACAGATTAAGATTTAATGCATGCAAGTATATTACCGTAATATAAGAAAAACAACAAAGGACTTAGTATAGAACCTTGCGGCACACCTTGTCTAAAACACATTGGCTCAGAAACAATATTATGCAATTTAACACTCTGTCTACGATGACTAAGATAGCTCCTGATAACTTGTAAAGAATTGGTAGCGAACCCAAATTGCTACTGCAAAATCAAATTTTTATAAATTTTGCAAACATTGTCAAAAATTAGTTGTATCTCGCAACAGCGTAATCACTTTTACATTAAGGTAAGGTAGCCATGGAAATATAAATTTCGTAAACAAGCATACATAGATACAAATGTTTTGAAACTCTGTTGCATAATGATTGCACATGTGGAAGGGTTATATTATGTACACTATAGATTATAAACCAGTAATTTTTAATTAGTCTCACAACCAGCAAACGAAAATACCTTACATCACAAGTATAGAATACAACATATTTTTTGAGAGAAGAAGAAGGAGAAGTTGCCTATGATCACATTAAATAACGTTTAACCAGCACCTATGTTTTTTTCTTCATATTGCACTTGAGCACAACATTGTGTTTTAAGGATGATAACTCTTTGAAGAGTGTTTGTTCCAGCCGGAGTATTATTTCGCGAAAAATAGCGACGCGATAAACCCTGTCCTAGAAGATTAATTTGAGGAAAATTGATCTGAAACTGTGACTACACAGCAATACACCCATTTATACTGCGGCCGTTTGACATGCTCCCATCTGTTATTGCTATGTTCAGCAATTGTATCATCTAGTCATAGCTAGTCATGGATATTATTTTTTACGATATACGTAGCTTAACTAGGTCTATTAATTTCACAACGTGCCTGTTTCTTTTTAATTTAACAAATCCTGTTTAGATTCAGTTATGCTGCTCTTTATAATTATTAAATAATTTTGCTTTTTAAATATTTCAGAATTTATAAATATAGCGAATTTGAATTACAACAACAATGACTGGAATCACCAATTCTCGGCTTTTAAATAAGCGAAGAAGTATAATGCTAGAGTATTTCGGAAAAAAACGAAGATATATTTGCTTCTGTATGTGCTAAATAAGTCTGACACGTGTTAAACGTAATTGTATCTTATTAAACACAAAATTTCACGTAGCTCACTTTCTCTTAAACCAAGATTTAAAACTGCACCGGTATCTATATAATATTAATGGCTTTATACATATAGAACTTTCACAAAGAAAGCTCATAAAAATCGCGTACTTAGTGATAAGAAATTTATACCGCGAAATTTTCATCTTTCTTAACTTCAAACAAGTCATTCCTCGAATATAACAAAAAATATTATAGTTTTATAAGTAAGAAGGTGAAGGGGACATATCGCAAATATACAAAATAAATTTTATGAACAATAGATTGGAAATTGCTAGCGTTTTGGTAATCGATATAGTTGAAGAAATAGAGGAATAGAGTAATGATACAAAATATTCTACTTAAGAAACACTGGCTGTTTGCTCAAGCAATTATGAATGAAAGGTTAATTTGAATTCGATTTAAGAAGCCAGTTGACCTGACCAATGCAGTCACTATTACAAACAGCCAGAAACCATTACATCGATGGTATTTTAATGCCACAAGTTATTGCTAATATACCATATATTCACATGTAATGTTATTACGTGTATATTTATACTAGGTAAATAACAGATTATGAATTTACTTATTGCTTTTTTACACTAATCGTTATAGCGTATAGCGTAAAGAATGAAACCCAACACAATAATTTCCAAACTACTAATAAAAAAAAAAAATTAAATTATCTGATGATTAAAATTAATGTAATATGAATGAATTAATAGAAGATAATAAATGGGCTGACAATAACCACAAGTAATTAATTTACGTAATAAAAACTTGCTCTAATGATAACTACGGAGATTTTCAACAAACTGCCTATTTTTGTTAACTCAGAAGGAACTTATTCTCTGCCTGATTCGTGTTTTAGAAATTCATGAAAATCTTTATTCAGAGGAATTAATATTCTGCCACTATCCTGCATTTATATTATAGAAATAAGCCGCTACAGATTTCATAACAACGAACTCATACAAACAAGTACTGGCTACCGTGAATATGATACTAGAAACAAGCATAATCTACCTACGGCTGAATATATTCGGATCATAACTTAGCGCAAAACGCGCAACAGGCTGTAGTGCACTTTATACTATGTACTATATGAGTTACTCATAGAATCTATTTGTTTCAGTATCTTTTTGTTGTATAAGTATTGTGACTTAGCGTAGGCACTTTTATAAAGTCTAATATTAATTAAAATACTTTACAGACACTGAATAAATAAGCTCCACATTACAGTTTTGCCAATACGCAAACAAATCAGGTAACAGACATGTAGCCCAAACTATTGCAGATAATTACACTATACATAGAAAGGAATATTTCATGGTTATATTCATACATATGTTCATATTTTTTTCAGAATAGTTTACAAGATTAGTTGCTTCTCCTCAAATAATCTTAAAAAGATTCTGGAGAGATATACGCCAAATACGATATTTCTCAAAACAAATTTCAAGCTTGCACGCAACATAATTTATCCAGAAATACTTACTGCATTCAACGCAATTATGAAGTTGTAATTCTTATATAAATACTTGTGTTCGAAAAAAAGTATTTTTTTGCAAAAAAAAAGGAAATACACAATCAAAGGATTGCAAAAACCACTCGACACATCCCGTTTAATAATCGCTACTCTGACGGAATAATCGGTCAATTCGAAAACGAAAGAGACTTCACTGCTCAAGCATTTCGCCTGAAAACAAAACCGGAAAATATTAAATTACTTTAATTAGTATAAATAATTTCCAAAAGTCATGATAATAACTGTGGCACGCAATACTATAACAAAATATTTGCTCTCGTCGTACAGATCTGGTCGTATAAGCTAACTATAATTAACAAAATACGATATTGGAAGGATTAAATAAATAGATACGTGTTCGCGTATATTAGCTACTTTAAAGGTATTTACAATATTTTACATTGACGAATGTAAATATGTTTATATAAAATCAAACAATTTAGTAAATTTAAAAATTTCACACACATTGATATAGTTATATGAATTGCATAAAAAATAATAAAGTGACAAGCACAAGTACAGCGAAAGTACAAAAAATATACAATAATGCGAATAATATAATAATAATATAATATAAGAGCTAAATAATATAAAGAAATAAGATCAAAGGCATAACGTTGATATTAACTAAGGTCTACATTCAGTATAGAAGTATGCATGATGACATTTTGAGTTATCGACATGAAGTAGTGGAAGGGCGGGCAAAGTGACATAGTTAACGTTTGAAAAATTCTCACAACTTCAAATGTGCTCCATAGAATCTCAAATTATGCCTATTTGGCTTGAATGTTGGTGTTTAAACCCCCAATCAATGGGAGCTGCATCTTATCACACCCAACTAAAATACTAATTTTTATGCATGGAGGTAATATTTTACTTTGCCCGCGTTAATGCGGGTAAAGTGAAAATATGGCCTGGTCAAAGTGAAATGATACAATAACTGAAATAATACACATATTTTTTTATTCTCTTCTAAATTTAAGTCATACAAACATGGAAATAGAAAAAAGAAAAACAAAAAATAATATAAACTCAGTACTAAACTATATATTGGCAAACGAAGAAAGCTCGGGAACAAGGAAGAAACCTCTTCGCATTTTCTTAGGCTCGTCAATGATCATGTGCAAATCTCTGTAGGAATATGTCATTAAATCTTCTTTCACGGGCCATCGGAGTTTTTTCCATACATTTAACATTGACCCCATCGCTGGATTTCTCTACAACCAAATCTGGGAAAAGATTTTTTCCATATTTGACAGCAACCCAGCTATCTACACTAATTATGTCTGATGTGATGGTCTGGTTATTGTTTCGATCACCTCTGTCTTCATCTATAGAGAATTCGGCCTCCTCAGAGTCATTGTCACTAGCCAGGTTGAGGCTCGTGTCACTTTCAGTGTCTGACGGGAAAAGGTGTTTTTTGACTGGCTTGGCCCTCTTTTTGAACCCTTTTTCTCCTTGTTCTGCTTTTTTCCTTTTTAATTCTTCAATAGCAGGTGTACTCGTAGCTACAATGGTGGTGCCTCTGCGCCTCTGACCCCTAGAACGTATCGTCGTCTCATCACCATTGCCCACATGAGGAATGGGTAAAATATCGTAAGGTGAAACATTTGTCGCTGTAAGATGTCTCGTTTTTCAAGGAGTCGAAGTTGAGGGTATTGCAAGCTGGTGCTCATTCCTAGGCAAACGATTCGTTGTTTCGGCAGATGAGAAATAATCACTAGGAAAAACCCTTTCGAAAGGATAAATCCCTGTTTTTTTTAAGCCAGAGATTGCGTTCTGTAAGGTAGCAGCTTTTGAATATGCTTCCCCAAAAAGAGCTCCAACGTCGTGAATCGTGACCACTTTGCCAGGATATTCTCTCAGCCATACCCTTACGGCCTGTTCGTAGTATGCTGAAAGGGGAAACATGAATGAAACGTCAAGTGGTTGCAGACGGTGCGTGCAATGTGGAGGCAGTACTAAAATGTCCACATAATTTTCTTTTGCCAACAGCATCACTTCCAGATTATTGATGTGAGTGGCATGTCCATCGAGTATTCGCAAAACGCGCTCTTCTGCAGTAGGCTTTGAGTACTTCTGGAAGTGTTTGAACCAGTCTACGAAAATGTCTGACTGCATCCATCCGGATGGGTGTGTGAAAATAATGGTGTTGGGAGGAACACCTATTTCAAACATCGGATAAGTACGAACCCTTGGAAAAATTAGTGCCGGGGGAATATAATTTCCAGTAGCACTGAAGCAAATTTCGGCGGTAACCAGAGTTCCCCTCTCGGCTGATGACAATACACCCACCTGCTTCTTCCCTTTTCTAGATATTATTTTAGATGGTCTGTTTGGTACTGTCGTAATTCCCGTTTCATCACAATTGTACACTCTATCTGGGGAGTAGTGATGAGTTTCGTACAACCCTTCAAGGAGATCAAAAAACTTATTACCGTTCACTTCATTAAACGCTGACGCCCGCGCTGCTGAAGTTTTTTCAGGAAGGCGTAAAGACAATTCTGGGTGTCGTCACAGAAACGAGTGCACCCAGTCTTTCCCTGCTTTTTGATCAATTTTATTAAACGAATGTGTAATTTGGTTTAGTTCAGCATATTGGAAGGCAAGATTCCTAAGATCTGATCTTGTTGGACCAAAGAGCCGTGCTTCTATTTGTAGGAGATATTCAACTAGAATATTTTCTTGATTAGAAGTAAACACGGGCCGAAATCGCCCCAATCCTTTCATTGCTCCTTCTTTGATTGGCTTCTTCAATCTTCGAAATAATGTGGCAACTGGAACGTTATGGGCTCTCGCCGCGGCGTTTATTTTTGCCCCTTCCTTAACAGCTCGCAATGCCGCATCCATCTGTTCTTTATCCCACATTTGTTGGTTCGTTTTTCTCTGATATTTGTGAACCATTTTGTTACTAAAACAAAGTAAGAAGAAAAATAAATATTTCCAACATTGCGGGTAAAGTGAAATATTATTTCACATTGCCCGTCTTATCAAATTTCACTTTGCCCGCCGTGACACAATAGGGTTAGAAAAGTAATAGCTATTTTGAAGGCAGTGTGAATGGGCTGTTTATCGGTAAACATAATTTCAACAATCTGTTTTATCGAAAAGCAAACAGGGAATTAAGAAAAAAGTTACGAAAGCCTTAATAAGGCTTTAAAACAATTGAAATATACTTACAGTTTTTCTGTCGCAAGTACTCAAAGCTCGACACAAAACTACTTGTTTCGCAGAGCGCCGCCATACTACCAACCGAGAAGTCTCAGCTGGTAAAAGTCCCTATATATGGCAATACATGACAAAAATTACGAAAGCCGGGCATTTTAATGTTATATAGGCTGTATAGGAAAGCTGCTGATACTATTTCATAGAGCTGCCACCAGAGGACCACTTCCTCACGCGTGGGAGAATGAAAGCTGTCTTTGGTGAAAAATAATTTACTTTATTCATTTTTGCTACTGAAAAGTAAGTATTTATTAATTTATTGTTTGTGTTCTAAAATTTATATTTTGCTACAAAGAAAAAGTGAAAATGAGGGGTTGTTATTTGATGTTTGTCCTTTAACTTCTCTTGAAGGTTTGAAACTGATATTATAACCTATCTTTTGAGAATATACATAAAATGGCTGGAAGTACTAGTGTTGTACCTTTGATCATTTCATGGTGGTGTTCCTTTGACCAGGTCAAAGGTACAACATCATCTGTATTCAGTACTTATTACTGGTTATTATTGGAAAGAAAACCACCAGCAATAAAACCAACAAGCAAAACAGTGAAACCATCTAAACTGTCAAAAAAGAATCTTTTTGATACGCCTGCAGTGGTAGAAAATAGTTAGGAGAGTGAAGAAAATTTTGACTTTTCTTCTGATGAAAGTGAGTTAAACTTTGAAAGTGAAATTAAAGAGTTCAATGATGAGCTTCAATTTGAGGACAAAGAACTGGAAAAAGGTGGTTATATTCTAGTTAATATTTCAACAAAAAAAATCTCAAAGCATTTTGTTGCACATGTAATGTTTTTGGAAAATGATACTGCTCAAGTCCAATATCTAAAGAAAATGCAAGGAAACAAATTCATTCTAGAGGACCATTCTACATATGATATTGACCTACAGGATGTTGCCGCCAAGCTTCCCAATCCTGTTGGATTAGCACGTCAACGAGAATGTTTAAATTTTGGAGTAGATTTTTCATCCTACAAAGTAGAATAAACAATTTTCTTATGTTTATTAAATGAATACTAGTTCTAGTTTGTGTCGCTGGTCTTATATAACAATAACCTTTCATGTAAGATATATATTTGTTTTATTTTACCTGTTTTGATCTGAAATCCATGACCAATGTGTAACAAATTTTCTTTATTACTAAAAATGAGTTAAAACTTATGGAAACGAAGTAAAAAAAATATTGATTCTATAGATGGAAAGGGTAAGTATCATAGTTGATTAATCTTAAGACAATTTGAATTATCCTGCGTCTTCAAAAATTTTCTACGTAAAACCTGGTCAAAGGTACCACACCATCCCCTACTATGCGTTGTTATTAGTAGTTTACAGGTGCTTACATGCTAACTTGTCATTTTCATTCATTTACATTAGTCTTTAAACACATATTTCATATTTTAACTCTTAATCCATAAAACGCATTGCTAATTCTAAATAACATTGCTCGTCCTATTCTAAATGAAAAAAGGAAATAATCACTAGTTGTGTAGTTTTCTTCTATGTCCATCCTCAATTAATTTTGTTGACAATCACTTTTACTTTACAATAACTTACTTTTTAATCACTATTCGCACACTTCTGCATGATGGCCAAACGATTTTCTCTTTTGTCACCGCATTTTTCAATTAAACTGAGGTTAACGCGACTCAAATCGTGTTAACTATTCATTCGTCCCTGTTCCTAATTAAGTACGCGTATGAGCTTCTAACATCGCCATTAAATCAAAATTAGCATTTAAATTGGAGAAATGGGAGTTGCCATTATGGTTTTGTCTTCGCTTTTATTGAAAGAAATAAACTTACGCTCCTGGATATTATTCTACGCCATAACCATTGACTGAGAAACGTGAAATTTCTAATGGGATTCCATAAAACGTAAATTATTTTTGTGTTTATCTGGCAGTTGTTCATTTACCGTATGTAACGAAAGATGTTTATTCGTAAAAAACATACATATGTATACGTGACTCTGATCGGAACAAATGTTTCTGAACTTTCCTCTTGAATTTTAATGCTTTGAAGTATTTGTAATGTAATACAAACATTGAGAAGTTGGATTGTGAACAAACAATCTGTGGAGTACTGTAGTTATTAGTAAGAATTCTCACCAAAATCATTCATCTCTACTAATATCAATTAACTCATGAGCTGAAGGTATTTACTACAAGTAACAAAATGAGTATGTCATACAAATTAATGAATTCTTTGAAGTTTAAAGTAGATTCCAGCAATCCGTAAACAATTCCTAAACACAGACCAAACATCTGAAATTGCACCACGTCTACTTATTGACTACATTTTCAAAATTTTAACCCAAAAGACAAAGTTTTAGTCAATATTATTTTTTATAGTCAAGTCCCGTTTTGAAATATTGGCGAACTTGACGGCACTTCTATTAGGTACATCTATGGTATGTACCGTACACTAGATCATGTGTCATTCCCTTCTGGTGACGGTCTTGAGCTAGATGCACCTAAACTCTCTACTTTGTCATCGTACTGATTGTGACTGGTGGTTTGAGGAGGAATTGGGACAATTGTATTTTTTTCGATTAATAAATTCAGTTAAATTCCTAAAACTCACAGAGTCTACAAATACCTCTCTATTTTTCAAAGTAATTACATTAACTTAAAAGTACTTCTATCAGCATACGAGGAAGTATAAATATCATATTTACTACCGGATTATTCTTAAATCCTATAATTTATTGTATAAATCTACAATGTATAAGTATAATACGAAGGTGTTCTATACACTTAGGAATTACATATGTGCACAAACATATAGCAGCGCATTAAGGCTATAGCATAAACGGTTAGAACTTGAAAACCAGAATGGTAGATTTGACCTCAATGCGAAATGCTGAGACTGTCCTATACTACACATAAATGTACTTTGTATATCATTCGATTTGCAGCCTTATTCGAACACATCCACAGATCTACACGTACATAAAAATAATACCTCGCTAATCCTTCTACGCATTCCTAAGTGCATTTAATCATGTTTCTACGGCTGTTCTTCTCCTAGCGAGCGTGTCCAGCTTTGAGCTTGCGGGCATCGCTTACGGGGAGCACACACCGACTCCTTTATAATAGTATCCACAGTTACGCTCACCACGACGGGGTCCCAACAGTACATAAATCCTGAGTACGGCATAAGGCTTAGTTTACGCGCTTCCGTCATGTATTAGTTTACAGTGAATTAAGATACATAAATCTCATCATTTGGGATGGTTACATTCATTTATCCTATACACGCATAGGTTTAGTATACATATTTTTTAGATAAACTAAGAATGCATACAGTGTTATAAAAGATATACATATGTATACCTATGTAGTTGCAAGAAAAATTCGGTCAATTGAACGAATAAAATAACTAAAGCTAAATTAAATAGTCTAGAAGTAGACACACAATTAAGTTATAAGGATATTATTTTAGATTCTTGTAAATATCTTCTGATACAGTTACTAAATAGGAAATCAATTCAGCGTATTAGAAAATTGGCTCACGTAAATGAAAAAAGAATTACTTAATTAATTATGTACGATGTACAAAACGTGTGACACTCTTAAATCAAAGCATAGAAGAAAATATTTTACAAAAAATTATATTTTTCTGCGTTTCTATTTCGCCTATAGCAAATAGTGCGATATCGATACTAAAGGTCTCTTCTATCTAGCGTTCTGTCGTTTTTATAACGTCCTTAAAGAGTTTTACCTGGTTAAAAACAATTTTCGAAGTTCTGACCGTGTGAACGGAAATGCTTCAAGATTCCGTGTACAGGGTTACCTTTAAATAGGTAACTACATCTAAACATGTATGAAAAAGACACATCAAAAATGTATACATTTTTGTTTATCGCGCATTTATACAAATATTTCTGATTTTTCAAGATCACGCATATGGAAGTAAAAACTCGATACGAAATTCTTAGATGGTACGAATAGTGAACAGTGTACTGAAACGCAGCTGGCTGGTATTTGCACGAGACCAAGACAAGGAGACATAAACATATAGGTCGGCAGTTAAGTGACCTACAGCGTTGTTAGTTTTATCAAATCAGCTTTTATTAGTCGTACAGCTGATCAATCTATTGTGAAGTATTTTTATGAATATGTACTAGATTTTAGTTTTTTTTTTATAAAAAATATTTCTCTGAAATTTGTGATGTAATACTCGGGTAATGTAGCCTTGAGAAACTTTAAATAGAAGCCTTCATTTAACCGGTGTTGGAGCACACGTGGTTCAAGTACTTGTTGAACCAACACTGACCAAACATTTACGGATATCCTAACTTGGAGGAGCCATGCTGTATATCGTGGGGATTTTCTTAGGCCTAATGTTGTGGTAATTCAAAATACCATCTTTGCTAATCGGATTCGTCAGTGAAGAAAATTACTGAAAGCTGTTTAACTTCTCTACGCTGAGACCAATCGCAGAAGGCAACTCGGCAGGGAAATTCCAGTTCCGTTAACGTTTGCACGAGTTGGATACGGTATGGATGCAGTAAATTCATTTTCAACATTTGATTCACGGTAGTTTGAAACGCATTTACTTGCTGTACTAGCTTTATTATGCTTATACCGGGATTCGCTTCCACGATGTTTAAAATTTGCTTGCTTGGAGCAGTCTGTGTGATTTTTCAAGGCCGAGACCTTCGTAACATGGCATTACTGATCCAGTATTCCGAAACCAATAAACAACTCCCACAATCATCATGTATCTACATATGTATGTTAGATGCGTCAACACTGGACTCGACTAAAAACAAATCATTTTCTCGTTACTCCGTGAAGATAGATCCACAATATTTTGTATTGAGGATTGACTTGTAAATATATTTCAGCCCCTTTTGTAATTTGCGCTATTTGAAACTTACCGTGTATAGTTACTCCATGTTTTGGTATATCGACAACGATCAACTCCATCATGACTTCAAGTACGGCCATTATACTACTAGGTCTTTAACAATTCGAAGGTCATATTTCTTCCAGCAGCAAGATCTGACAACCCCTTTAGTTAATACCGATTGTAACAGAGGTTTTGGTAGTATTGTGATAGCTGACTTTAAATTCTTTGAACCATAGAATACTAATCTGAACATACATATATGAACTTCAGTATTTCGTTCAGAATTACATGTAGAGTCTGCACATTAGCCAAGACAAGTATATACATACATATCTGTTCTTGGTACTGACAAATACTTTTGTATTCGCATTTTCTATTTTTGTACTTGCAGAGATTATGGCCGTACGAAACTTTTAATTACACTAGGGCATGATTCTGGTGTGACTGATATAACTCAATGCAGTGACAATACTAACTTTATATAACTACACATACATATCGTTGCTTACACATCATGCACAAAGCATTCTAGAAGCTTTTCTAAATGATTGTTTTACGTCTTTGTCAGGGCATCGCAAGACAACAATTTAGTTTATATGATGAATAATGGTCTTTAGAAATCTCTCTTTTACAGAGAAGGTTAGAGGGCCCTCCCACTAACAGTAAATGTCTACACATCGCTTTAGAGGCGGGATCCTAAGAAATGTTAGTATTGAACCATGAATAATCAGATAAAAACGCCACCTGAAAAGAAGAAGGGACTTTTTGAATTATACGCAATTTACGTTTTAATTATTACTGTTTGATGGGAAGCAACATAATCCTCAGATTTCTACAACAGGCTGTAACGGATTAAAATAAACGGAAATGAATAATGTAAGTTACACCATCTTCATGGTTTGTACGCGGGCAAGTTTATTTTGGGTAAACAATAATTAAAATATTGAGGAGTAATAATAAAGCGTAGAATAAATAACAAACATGTAAATTAACTTTGTGCTTAAAAGGAAGATGAATTTACGAAGACAAGACGTTTCTAAGAAAAGGCCTTTTCGCTATTATGCTAGTACCTATGTAGTTGGCTACTCATCAAGTGGTACGTTAACCTCGGTAGACTATTAATTAAGTTAATTAATCTGTTAATCCTCGACTATAATATAGTACAGAGCGCGAGCATAACATGTACGTACATTGTCAAGCTTTAACAAGAAAACAAACAAATACGACATAAATTACTTTCGAGGTAGCAGTACGTTTCTAAATTTTTAACTTATCTGAACATACAACAACAGCAGAATCTGTTCCTTGTTTTTCATATTTTGTATTATAAACATCTCATACAGCTGACTAAAAGTGGCAGTTGGGTCGAAGGTTACAACTTTAAAATTAAATTGAATAACACACGAAACTAATTGCTCGTAGCACAATGGAGGTTGGTCGCAAATAAAAGGTCTACAATGAAGTAGCAAACCCAGTAGGTATTTTATCATATTTTCACAGCCGTTATATTCTAAAATGTCTTTTAAATTATGATATTAAGCTTTTCAATTATCAATCATTCAGTTGTCTCATCCTGCGTAACTGAGTCAACATTAAATTATTCAATACATTTTTATAACAAACAAGACAAAAATGTAGAGAAAATACTCAGCCCCCCTGATTATGTAGCAACGCACAAAGTTTTCAAGATAAAAGAAATGGTTCTTTAATCGTTTCTAGTTTGTTCTTCTAGTCACCGTAGTCTATCGTATCTGGATAGAAATAGCAAAGTTATTTTATAATGTAATAAAATGGAAGTTGAAATAAATCTGTGTTTTTCAAAATCAATCAATAGGTAAAAATATATTGAGGATGTACCCTTACTTTCGTTATTTACGTGAGTTTTATTATAATTTTTATAAAAAGACTGAAAAACAAATTATAGCTCAAAAAGTATTCTAGTTTATGTTCATTCTTGAATTTGTTATAACGCACACCGCTTTTTGCGAATCAAATCTTAAATCCAGTTGATAAGCTCATAATGAGTCATTATCAAGGACTACAAACATTACATACCGGCTTATAAATGTCCCCACCAATACAAATTCTATATGGCAATAACAAGGTCTCAAAAATATTCAGCGTCAAATAGAACCTTGTCTGCTAAATACGTGAAAAATGAATACGGATTATGAAAACGTTTCACCAAAAAATTAGTCAAAGCAGTAAAATAACGAATCACCATATACCATCGCCGTCTAACTTGTCTTATTCTTTGTGGATATTGACTTTTTTTAATCTCGAGTCTGCGATAATGGTATCGTAATAAGACTTTAGCATAGTTGTCGACCTTGTTTTGGGATTTCGAAGACGAACACGAAGAGATTATATTATAAAATGTATCAAATAATCCCTTAGTTTATTGTGTATGATATACAACACCACCGTTGTATTTGTACACCTATAAATGCTGTATAAAATATATACCGACAAGTGTTTCGGATTATAACCGCGGTAATCTTGAAAATATAATGGAGAGACTTAATGGCGGCAGGAATGTACTTAATATTAATTGTTACGATTGCCGTTATTTATTGCACGATCTGTGACCGATCCGGTCTTCAACCAAGACGAGTCGCTGGAAGAGAGTAAAAAACATCTACGCCACTGTCCTCATACCAATATACAGCCATCATATACCGAATATCGAAGAGGAATTATGATACTCTGTAGCTGTATAATCGTTCTACATCGCTATTTTATATTCGACATTGCGGTTAGCTTTGTCGAAGGGACCCGTTTATAAATTATCAACGAAGGGGTTAACATTTCTCGTGAATTAACTATCGTGTCCCATTTTTTTCTCATTTCATTTGATCCTTGTAGATCCTTTCTTTATTTTCTCTTTTTTTAAATTTAATATCTGCGTATGCTTTGAGTGTATGTAACGTTCTTATTTATTTCCGTGTAAATATCATAATTCTGCACAGTGTTGCATGCTGGTTTTTATTATACAAGACGGGAATGTACACGTTGAGGCTTACAAGTACTGCAATGACCCAACTAATTTTACAGCCGACCTTTTTAATATGTTTAATTAATAAATATGGGGACCCCCGCCTTGAAGATACACCTATATTCTCGTTAACCATCCCTATATTTTAATTTAAATAACTTGCTCATTATGATATTTCTAAAGGACTGTTTTCAAATCTTTGTGGTCTAATATGATCAATTTTGTGATCAATTCAATCTATTTGCAATTAGTTTTAATGAGTTTTAAACTTAAGACCATTCTTATATATTTGTACCAAATCTGTCAGTGCTTTTGCAGTGTAATTTTTTTTTTTTCTACAAAATATTACAGTTTACGGAGGAAAACCTTTATTAAAGATCAATGTCTCAGACCATTCTCCTTGCGAATCTACCACAAAACATCGGCCGATATTGATGTCAAGATATGCTAGGAATGTGTGATTTTTAAAAGTAAAGAACGCAATAAGCGCGCATCATGGCATTGCAGCTACACCGTAACCTTCCAACCAAGACGAGCGTCTACCACACGACAGTTGTGGTGGTTATATCCCCTTGCTCTCCTCTTTGCTTCTAAGCTTGTACGTATCCTTCTGCATGATGTTTACGGCTTTCTGTAAACATAGCCAACTCGGTCCAACTGACTTACTACCACTTTGCATTTCAAATCGTTTTTGCGCGCCTGGTGACTTCGTGAGAGATCTTGGACGAAGATATTTGAATATTGGTAGATATGTATGATACTGCATTTTATTTCATAACCTCCTATATATATACACCTATATATACATACATTTCTATTGTGTTTTACTCGAAAAGCGCGAGCCTGGTGAGAAGCAATCCGTTCGGCTACAAAGAAGAGATACTCAGATGTATCTCATCTCTGTGTTCGCATCAATGATACTAAACACAGAGAAAAGCTTGTTACGGAGCAGAGAAACAAGCAAGCAAAACAGCAATAGATGTTATAGAAAACAATCGAATGGAATGTCAAAACAGCATTATTTGCACTTAAGCTTGTTTGTATTTGCAATATAGTATTTGATTTATCTTTTAAAGTTATATTAGGAGTATTTTCTATTTCTTTCAGCGTCGATTAGCATTAATATACAAATATGTAACAAGCGTTCAATTAGTCTTTACGTCCGCGCTAGCTATATATTGTAAAACGAATGTCGTTACTACTTTATAAATGTCATGAATTACTACTTACTTGACAAAAGTGTGACTTAAATCAAAACAATGCATTACCTTTTGAGTTGTTTTACAAAAACGTTTAATCAGGAACAAACAATATGTATATGTATGTATGTATGTATATCGTAAAATGATATTTTCGAAATGGTGAACGTAACGAAAATTGAAATTGGCAGTATTCCATAAATAATTGCAAAGAAGAATTTCGACAAAAATTTCCGAATTCCATTCGAGGCAATAGCAACTTTTCCAATGTGTTAAGTGTTAAGAATAATAGCGTGTTTCGAAGAAACTGATGCTGTAACAGACCAAGAACAGGTAAACCACAGAAACGAAAATGTTATTGAGGAAGCAAGAAATATAGTCCATGAAGATCCAACTATTTTTGTACGGCGGCTATCACAGCAATTAAATTTGAGTACTGGAACGGCACATACTCTTCTTTAAAAAGATCTTCGAATGCTGCCTTCTAAAATACAAATGCTTTCTCGTAAAAACGATTACGTATTGCAATAATTGGTTTTACAACATTACAACAGTGTTACTGATGAATCTTTATTTCATCTAAACGGATATGTGGATTCCCAAAACACGCGTTTATAATAAATAATATTCTGGAACAATTTATAAACCAACTACATGACGATCAACTTCGAACAGGATATTTCCAACAAGATTCCGCCACACCGCATGTCGCAAACGCTACTTTGTACTATGTGATATAATTCTTCGATAATAGATTTATTAATAACGACCTCTTTCCTGCCAGATCTTGCAATTTAACGCCGTCAAAATACTCTGTGTTTGCTTATTTTAAAAAATTCAATTTATAAAACTCCAGTTCGAAGTTTAGAAGATTTATGAAACAATATTGCAAGACAATATTACAAGAAAATAATAAATGAATAAAGGCATGTTAATCCCCGTTTTCGAAAATGTAAAGCGTCGTAAAAAGTTTGTGTAAATGTTATTGGTCAAAATTTTCAGCAAGTGTTAAGTTGATTTAGCAAACAAACTTGTTACTTAATTTAATTATTGTACGCTAGCGTAATAAATGTCAATTTGCAGTATGTCACTTTCAATGACATTTCATTTATTATCAATAGGTTATATTAATAGTTTAAGCAAATTCATGACTGCCCAGGTGGTAAAGACTAATTGAACGCTTGTTAGTTTAAGAAAATAATACCGGGCTTTCAATAAATACCGAAACCCATGTGACCTCTTTTAGATATGCAACCCATTTAATAGGATGATAATACATACTTTTAAAAATAAAAATCCTCCAGAAATTTTATTTACATATGTGACCTGGACTACGAAAAGGTACCTATCGTTTGAAATTAAGTTTGCGAGTAAGCGCCTGTTAAAGATAACAAGTCGTGTGCGTGCGTCGCGTTTGTATTTGCGCTTCTACCTCTTTTTTTCGTCTTACCCTTGGCTCTCCACCTCTCTTTAGACTTCACCTATACAGTGGTGCTTTTTACAATATTTCTTTTGTAATTTATTCAAGTAATTTCCCCTAAATAGATAATTTTGTGAACGTTGAACGGATTTTTATAATTAATGTTGAACTTTAGGGATGATTTCCAGCAAAAGTTTCAAACTTAGGAGACTGCGGTTTGTTCCATTGAAAAATACATTCAATTTTCTATAAATTTCGATCAAAAAACAAAAATTGATTCTTCCGACTATAGGTACCTTTCCATAGTCCAGGTCACATATATTGACAATTAAAATTTTACAGGTTAGGTTTATATTGTAAATAATCACAACTAAGCAACGACTGAACGACACAAACAGAGACGTTAAAAAACTGTCTAATCAAATATCGACTAGCAACTCAGGTTAGACCGGTTAGATAGCTTAGGGATATTTTTTGTTTTGCCAACATATTATTTACGTCATCTTACGTCAGAGATCACGTAGGTTTCGATTATTATTGAAAACCCTTTAATATCGTAGGCCATGCAACATTTAAGATACATGTACATATATACATATATTATGTATGTAAGTGTTTTATTAGTTCAGATAGCAAAAATAATATATGAGGTTCATGAATAATATGTGGACAAAAATATATTGACAAAATTATGTACTAGATTCAAAAGAAGATTACACGTTTGGAGTAACAAATTATTAGATATGGCAAACCATCTTTTCACTTCGTTAGTTAATTTCCTCAGTAAATTCTCTCAAGTCTATCCCCAATAATTAAGCATAACTAACAATACGTAAAGATACCTATTTAACAAGTAATTTTACATAACAGTGAACCTTTCTTCAGTGACCCAGAAAAAGCAACAATCAACAATAGTATAAAATAGTTTAAAATTTTGAGAGAAAAAAAATAGTAAATCGTGGTAATCGGTCTTAAAATCTTTAAACAATCTACTTAACAATACCACGGACTGACCTTTCCTTCTTCAACGCATACCCTTCCTTTCCCTCGTATTTCTTCAAGAACTCAGTGCTGTTATCGATTACCGGTAGCTAGAACCAATTGTTTATGAAGAACTCCAATTTCTATTATATGCTCTATTGCCAATAAGTTGTAATATAGTATTTCTACTTACATTTTTTTCTTCTTAATTAAGTGTCATAACTCCAGATTTTTTAAACTAGCCTTAATTTTTTCTGTTCTTATTATATTCATTTCATTTTTTTTTATTACTTTTGTATGTATGCCCAACTTTGTTTTGTTGCCTCGCATTGGCATTCATTCAATTTGCATTGTATCTTTTTTTATGTTTGTCCTGTTTTCGGTTGTACCTACCCGTTTGGACAATAAAGATATATTATTATTATTATTAATAGTTAAACCTTAGCTTACCTTACCCTACCTTACCTACCTTCATATATGTACACTTCTCGCAGGAAGAATCGGGACACCTGCAATTTAGAATTTCCACATTTTTAGTGTTAATGGAGCTTCAGAGCTGGTATTTACACTTCAACGGTATGAATTGATTCAAGGATATAATAAGTGAACTTGATCTCACAATGTTTCATTTACACAAAAAAAAACATATTTTCGATTGCGGGCGTCCCGATTTCTCCTGCGGAAGTGTACATTTGCCACACACTATTAATAGCAATAAAAAAATATATTAAGTACATGACATTTGTAATCAATTCCCATCAGAACGCCTGTAAAGTCCTTATAGAAATTGGCAAACAGAATCAAAATGATTAAAGTAAATAATAGAGAACTCTGCCATAACAGAAATGTATTCTTGGCATTTAACCTCATTAGATTGCATAGATTTAGTATCATATACTGACCTGGCGATTATATGTTTTATATGTATAATATGTACCATCTTTTTCAAATTAATTGCGAATCGAAGCGCGACAAA
>SMLS01072960.1:0-49980 GCA_004785975.1 Popillia japonica
GAGGATTGTTTTATTCTACATATATTCTTTTTCCAAGTTTTTGTTGGTATCCTCTCAATCTTTCGGCTGTACTAGCTAAAATAAGTCTAGTATACTCTATCTAAAAACTGAGATGTTAATTAGGAATAAAATAACCGACACGTTATGCACAGAGATGCTCATTCCATTTCCACGTCCATAGAGGCCCAAACGTTGACATATGTTTGAATTAATACTTATATTTCATAGTGACCCTAATTAATATATTCAGATATAGGCTTAATTTCTTCAATAAACAGTAGTAATAAAGACATTAAGCGTTAATCATCGAGTGAAATTGCTACACAGTATACGTATAACATATGCGTGAGAACATAAACCAAAGCAGTACAATACATACAGGCATATCAGATATGATATACGAGCAGGGTTTCGCAATTAATTCTCTCCCTACCTGACCTTCCCGGTATCAAACGCACAAAAAAGAAATTTTCGCTCCCCTGTTATTTTCCCACTGGATGCTTTGGCGCACATTTAATTCCCCTTTTTCGGTCAGGTTATCATCGAGACGAGACCTTCAGCATGTTCACTCCGCTGACGACAGTGGCGATCTCTCTCTGCGGGGGCTCAACGTTGTCTTCCGTATTGTAAATTTTATAAATCGTTAATCGATAGCGATCGGAGAGGTATGCAGGCATGCCATCGACGAAAAAGGAAAATAGAGCGAGGGAAAATAACGTGATGATAAAAAGGAAAAAATTAATCTACCTTATGGAAGATATACGTCTCGTAATCTATCGCTTTCACATTCCTAAATATGTATATTACTAGGGAATGGTGTCTGTAGTTGATTATCCAATAGAATATATCTCACTCAAATATACTATACTTACATTGTTTTTTTATTAAGAGGACCAAATGATAAAATCCGCTTCACATTAGACAAATTAAACTGACAGCTATTTTGGCGGTAAGTTTAAATGATGTATTAGAATCAAATAAGTTATTTACGGTAAGATCTGATTGGCGTTTGCCATTTGTAGGACGTAAATTTACCCAAAATCTTAAACAAACTGATTCCCGTTACGAGAATGTGGATATAGGTATCTAATATTCCATTTTAGATGCTAACGAGTTGTTTAGCTTGCGGTCAATACACTAATGAAGTACATATATGCATTATTTCTGTCAGCATCTAGCGTACCCCAACTCGTTTAATTTTTAGCTAATCTCGAATAATAAGAAACTAATTTAATATTATTATTGCGGACTTTAATAAATCTCAAGCCATACTGCTTCCAAACAGAGATTCATTGCGAATTATTTATTAAGAATCTTTCTTAACAGAGCATAGAATGAAAATGCTTTACGTATAATCTAACAGCTTTATTTACCGATAAAAAAAACAAATGTTCATAGTTCAAAAATCTATATTTTCGGAAGAATGAAGCTTCACAATTTATTTAAATACCTCCACATACTCCACCTTCCCCAAGAGATAAAACCAACAAATTTGTGACCTAATCTCCCGCGATCCTCACGCTGACTCACCAATTGTTTCCAGCCACCGAAAAGGTAGAAGGACGCAAGAAGCGAGCACCAAATATAAATTTTATTATGTATAATTCATGTACGTATATTTTTCCATGTACTAATGATAAAGCTTCATACTTCGCTAACTTACAACTTAATACAAAATTTGTGACGCCCCTCAACTTACTATACCTTCACCAAGACATAAAGCCAACAAATTGTTGACCTCAGTTCCTGGTTCCCTCACGCTGACCCACCAATTGTCCTCCACCACCGAAAAGGTAAAAGGGCGCAAAAGGTGGGCCGCAAACAAATATTACACTAAAATTGTACATACGTCATAAATTGCAATAGGTATGCAATTACTGGATGCTTACGTACAAATCGAATATGAACTATATTCGCTTCGTAACAGCAATCTCATAGTAATTAATTTAGATTTTAGTAAGTAATCCAAAAATTGTTAACCTTTACATTGATATAAATTTAAATATTGAACATAATATTTGCTTAGTTAATCCACCAACAGTGACAACGAAAGATAAAAATACTAATCTTTAACTAAGCAAATATTTTTCGGTAAATTAATCCAAAAAAATATCGTAAAGCTCGTATATAAGAAGAGTAGAGAAGTTAGACGCTTCGTAAATGTTGGTACAAACTAACTCCGCCGTTAGAAATCGTTGTCGCTTCACCCTTGACCTGTAACAGACTGTAAAACACCCAAAAGACCATCGAGAACTTTCACTCTAACATCACTCTCACACATTCAGTATACAACATTCCAACACGATCATCCTCACACACTCACCAAATAATCATACACAGTCATTCATCAAGCACAAGATGAAAATAACTTGCACTCCAACATCACCCTCACACACTCAGAACACAAACACTTAAGAGAATTCGTGTCGTTGTGGAAAAAACGACACAATAAAGAATATATATAACCCAACACGAATGCATTGCAGCAGTCATTGATCTCAAATTAGAACAATGGAGATAGACGCAAGATTGGGGCTGCCACATCGATACTCTTGTGGACGCCAAGCACCCACAACAGTTCGATAGGCCTCATACAGAGGCATTTTGGTGTCATTGGAACTGTGCCATTAGAGCACCCATTCGGACGTATCCGAAGGTCAAACAAGAGGCAAGAACCCAACGACCATACGAGCCCTAGTGACAGCATTCGCACTATTGCATACCTCCCTTGTGTAAAATTTGCGAAATGCGTTACTACAGAGCATTCACATTGAATATATAGTCAGCCAAGGAATCAAGCACACGATGAAAATAACTTGCACCCCAACATCACCCTCACACACTCAGTACACAAACACTCAAGAGAATTCGTGTCGTTGTAGAAGAAACGACACGATAAAGAATGCAAGACTATAACCCAACATGAATACATTGCAGCAGTCAATGATCCCAAATTAGAACAAAGGATATGCGTAAGATTCGGGCTACCACATCGATACTCTTGTGGACGCCAAGCACCCACAACAGTTTGATAGGCCTCATACAGAGGCATTTTGGTGTCATTGGAACTGTGCCATTAGAGCACCCATTCGGATGAATCCGAATGTCAAACAAGAAGCAAGAACCCAACGACCATACCAGCTCTAGTGACCGCATTCGCACTATTGCATACCTCCCTTGTGTAAAATTTGAGAAATGAGTTACTACAGAGTATTCACATTGAATATATAGTCAGCTAAGGAATCAAGCACACAAAGAAAGTAACTTGCAATCCCATACATTCAGCACCCAAACACTCAACTCAAGAAAGGAAACGACCTTAACTAACATGAATGTTTTAGAACAATCGTTGACAATATTTCAAGAAAAATAACAACACAGCATTCATATTGAGTAGTTAGTTAGTTGGTAATAAAATACCAACTAACCCTATAACGACTGCACGCATTTGTGCAGGGAATTTTGAAGTTAGAAATAACTCAAAAATTGAAATCTTACGGACAGCAATTAAAAATTGCGCATAACGGGAATAATATAGATAGAAGAAAATTAAACGTGAAAGCCGCACAGATAGAAATCCAGACAGCGGAAAATACTGTTGTTAGAAAATGAACCCCACGGACAACGAAACGTCCGTCTGCAATAACGGCACATACTGGATTGACACTAATAATAAACAAATGGCGATGTGGAACGACATTCGTGACGTCACTTAATGACTTTGCGATTACATTGTTATTAAACAAATAATAAAAAGAAACTGTGTAAACATTAAGTGCATATACAGGGCGGTACATTATCTAGTATACAGGGTGGTATAATTTGGTTGTTGTCCATATACGCGGGTGTTGTATACAGGGTGGTGCATACTCGCGGCTGTATACAGGGTGATATATATGTACCTATGTATATATATACAGTGTGTCCCCGGATCGACGCATGAATAGGTAAAAAAGTCTGAAAATTTTTGAGTTGAAATTTCATCTTCTGGGGTTCAGCCCTGCTTGCATAGAAACTAATTTGTGCCATACTTTTAGTTTTGAAAAATCAAGCATGCCTTGAAAATGTAAGTGCTTTTTCTGTAGGAGATACGACAAAATGTTATTAAGAAAAATTGTTCAGATTGACAAATTACGCAAGTGTGCAAAATTTCAACAAGATCGGTTTACTTCATCGTTTATTAGATATGAATATAAAAAATGACAAAACTCGAACAATTCCCTTCGTTGAAACAAAAATATCAAAATTCACATAATCTGAAATATCTATTCATTCAATAAGTCCACCGCCTTTATTCGCACATTCCTCAATTTTGGTCCGAAATGCATTGAACGCTGCTCTTATCTCCTCAAGGGAAATTGAATTTACTGCATCTCTAATGCGATTCTTTAATACCTCTACATCATTTGGAATCCTATTCGAATATACTATATGTTTTATCCGACCCCAAAAGAAAAAATCCATTATTGTTAGATCAGGAGATCTGGGCGGCCATAAAATGTGACCAGCATTGGCTATCCATTTTTCTTGAAAATGCTGATTCAGCCATTCACAAACTCCCAAAGTCGAGTGGGCAGGACAACCGTCGTGTTGAAAATATGAAAAACATCTTGCTTCGTATGGCAGTTCGTCCACAAACCAATTCAAAATATTTAAATATGTATGCTGATTAAGTCTTCCCTCAATAAAATATGGTCCAATTACACCACAACGATAGGAAACTGCACACCAGATGTTAACCTTTTTAAAATATTGGCGCTTAGAATTTATTACATAATCGGGATTCTGTTCAGACCAATATCGACAATTCTGTGAGGAAGGCACACCATTAGTAGTAAAAGTCGATTCATCTGAGAAAATAATATTTCTTTGGAAATCCCGATCCTCCAGAATTTTCTCACCCAAAGTGAGACAAAATTCCAACCTTCGGGCTTCTTTGCTCTTCTAATGTGTGAAGAAATCTGACTTTATATGGTTTAACCTTTCTTGCTTTATAAACGCGTTGCAAATGTGATCTGCTAATGAGAGTCTGTTCTGATCGCTTTCTTAGTGACAGTTTGGGTTGTTCACGTAATGAATCCATTGCTAACACAGTACTTATGTCATCTTCATCAAAGTTTTTCTTTTTTTTTGGTATATTATGTACACTGCCGGTAGTCAGAAATTTTTTAACCAGTCTGGATGCTGTAGATTGGACCAATACTGTGTTTGGAAACTTCACATTAAATAGTCTAATAACCGCTGGAATAGATAATTCTCCTATACCATAACACTGAATTAAGTAGATCCGTTCTGGTAGAGCAAGCATAACTTTTGTGATATTTTGCAGTGATATTTACGAATTTTGAGATCAATTTTAGACCACAGAAAACACTACGTCAAGTTAGAATTAACTATTTTTGACAAGTGTCAAAACGTTATTTTATTTTTATCTTCTTACATTCATAGCACACTATGCGTTTTGGAAAATAAGGCAACACATACATTTCCAAGACATACTTGATCTTGTTGAAATTTTGCACATTTGCATAATTTATCAATCTGAACAATTTTTCTTAATAACATTTTGTCGTATCTCCTACAGAAAAAGCACTTTATTAGTGGGAAAAATTACTTTTGTGTAAATTACGAAGGCATGCTTGATCTTGTTGAAATTTTGCACACTTGCGTAATTTGTCAATCTGAACAACTTTTCTTAATAATATTTTGTCATATCTCCTACAGGAAAAGCACTTTTCGTACATTTTCAAGGCATGCTTGATTATTCAAAACAAAAAGTATGGCACAAATTAGTGTCCAAGTGTCTGTCCAAGCAGGGCTGAACCCCAGAAGATGAAATTTCAACTCAAAAATTTCCAGACTTTTTTACCTATTCATGCGTCGATCCGGGGACACACTGTATATACAGTGTTGTATGAGTTTAGCGGTTGATTAAGTTACGAACTTAATAAATTTATCTATGCTGCACGGATGTATTTAAAGCGATTCGTATAGAAAAATATACGAATATGTTAGGTGGAATAAATTCAAAATTTAATTTTGCAAAAATTGATTTAATTCCTTCCGAACAGAGATTCATTTTTAATTACTTATTAAGAACGTTTCTCAAGACGGCAGAGAATGAAAATGCTTTACGTATAACCTGAAACATAATATATTAATTTAATCTACGGTATCCGGAGAAAGCTTAACTTACTGATGTGAATGTATTCGTGTTCATTTCGATCATTCCACCAGCTGCCAGATATTTTTCGCGCTGCGCTTTCATCATAATAAAAAACAGAAGCTTTTTACTTTACAAAGTCCTTTCGTACAACAAGGATTTGTATATAGCACTGAAAATCTCAAAAAACTTCTTATCATGTATTTAATAGTATCGTCAAATGTAGGTAGCACTGCCTTTCTTCCAACTCGTTTTAATGGTGGCGAAATTAGTCCTTAAGCTTTATATATCCCAAGAATACGGAGAACACCTGACTTCGAAACACCTACTATTATTGTTAAATATAAATATATGTATCTACATATTCATAACAATTTATGTACATATGTTACCTAAACTGTTTGCAATTTGCAGTATTATCTGTGTTTTCGTTATTGTAGGATTACTACCAATAATTTTCTTGTACATGTTCAGTTTAACTTGCTTTTCCTGTACAGAGAAATATCCACGCCCAAAGTAAAACGTTTTCTTGTAGGCGATATTGATAATCCACTTGCACTAGGCTGTGGATCCATTTTTACAATCAAATAGTTAAAAAAACTAAACAGATATTACCTATCTGTATAGAAAAAGCGTCCACTCCTTTCAATCGTAGTCGGTACTTTTAGCTGCATTAACCGCAAATATTTTCCTTTGTAAATAATTTTATTGCCAAAGTTATGCAACCACTAGCACCCCTACATGTGAGCATTAAGAGAATTGCAGTTTCAATACGCACGCGCTAAATCTATGGTATCTATTTAAAGAGGGTGACTTAACCAAACATCTAAGGATTTCTACGTGAAGAGGTACAATCCTCAAACAAGACTGGCGAATTGCACCACGAGCACCGTTCAGGGTGCTATTTTCTGGCCGCGAGAAATGGCGCTTTGGTGTACCTAATTTTAAAAATGGATCTCATTTTGGTATACGAATGGATTCATACCCAGCAAAGAGGTAGCTTCGTAGCTTTGAGTCTAAATTGATCCAATGAAGGAATGTCGGATAAAAGTGATGCAATTGCACACAAAAAATATCTAATCCTTAATGTGGGCTTCAGGGCACATAAGTACCAAAGCAAACGACATGGCGGATAAATTTGCAAAACAAGACGCCGACGTGCATTTGATTTGACGAAAAAAATATAATCAAGAGATTATCAGGATATGGAGTAGATTTAAAGAACCCTAACCTCAAGTTCTGATCTATAGCCCTTAGCCCACTTTCCTTTTTCTTTTGCATCAATCACATTAACACTAAGGTATATCAATTGATTGCTCAAAAATTATAGACAATTATTGTGCCAGTTAAACAGTTTGTATGTCTGGTAATAATTCTAACAATCTTTGCTCTATATGCGGAGATTAATAGCAGCGTAAATAGCAGGAGCCATTAGTTCTTCTATTTGGAGTGACAAACGGACTATCGCAATGACTGTTACTTTTGTTCCACCAAGATATTCAATTTTTCCATAAAGCGAAACATACAATATTTATGCCAACACACCTTCAGTCATATAATCAGTTCCTCAATTGAATTTATTATTACTATTCGGTTCTATCTATGTTTGGATCAAGAACATGTTCATGCAGACAAAAGAACATAGGTATTTTAGATTTTTCCTACGTCAGTGATGATTATTTTCTATCTCTAAAGGATACGCCCCATCCAATAAATCAATTGCAATTAGAGCATTCATAATTTGTGATCTCAAGATGAAATATACCAGCCACAAGTACCCGTATCCAGCATATCAACATATCTAGTGCTAATGTACGTCGGAGAAATGGCATATTTTTATAAATTCTTCGAAACTAAGTTTAAAAGTTGCCGTTTTACATACAAGAAAATATGGCAGAGTTTCTGGATATAATCAATAATAATATATCTTATAAATGATGATGGCCACTTTAGGCCTCATCCCAAAGTATTTGCTATCTACATATTGGGTTTAAAACTTGAGGGTCCTCAGATTCATGTACTACAAGTCATATATATTATATATTTTATTTATTAATACTTATATAATATATTTCGCAACAATGCAATTTTGTTTGTTCATTAGCAGATAGAAACAAAACACAAATTTATTGTATATTATTATATTTCCGTATGGATATGCTGAATATGCTATATATTTGTCGTATCGTTTGATGAATTGCTCCTCATAACATTTCCAGCAGTAATTTTTTCAAAAGTATCTTATCCAAAGCTGCCATCAAAAGTAAAACAAGAAAGCGGAGTCGATGTTGTGGTTCACCAATATGTGCTTTAAAGCGTAGCACTGGAAACGAATACCATTTTTTACATATAATGGAATAATATTATTGCAAAACCAAAGGTACAAACTAAATCTTCTGTCGTATATCTTTGGGATAAAAAAGACGTGCGGAAGCAACGGAACAGATCAGGAGGAGTCTCCTGTTTTATTCATGGTATATGTGTATGTACAGTCGCCGCTATATCAGTTCATACATAATAAATGAGAAGTAAAACGTCCAACGGGAGAAACCTGAAAAAGGTCGTTCGAATTTACGACGGGTATTGATTGAGCAAGACTTTTAGCGCGGTTCTAAAATTGCTTACATTTATTTTCAGTACAAACATGATAGAGGTTTTATGTAATTTAGCTGTTGCAGTTTTCTCGGGTTGATTAATTCACCAATTCTAGGTTGTTATAACTTGTTATACGGTAATGGCGAAGTTACGGAATGTAAACAGATAAACGAACAGATTCAAAAATAAAATTTTATTTGTATATTTTATGTTTATTAGACCTCCATCTCCTTCTGGGTTTTCGTTCACCAACATTTATATCCAGCTCTTTTTTTTCATAATTTATTCATAGTACTTCTCTAACTTCAAAGTTTTAGGTTCTCTACTAAAAGAAGTCTGGCATTGGAATATAAAAGATTTGCTAACTTCTGTTTACGAATATCGCCAGCTATATTTATTTTACAGAATTAAAATATGTTAGTGTTTTGTTAATTATCAGTGGTCGTATACCTTACTCCCATCTTAATTTAAAGACATTAAAATATTATTATAAAATGATTAAACTTTATGCCAGCAGATACCTAATTTGTTGTTAGTTATTACAGTTACAGTTCATACACATGTTATTACTGAGTTAGATAAAAAAGCTTTTCTTGTGTTTCTTCAAGTATCGTCGATCTTATAGAGTAATTATTAATATTATTTACGTTAATAACAAAAATTACTTACTGTCGCCAATTATTATATTATATCCAACAAAACCGATGCCCCCAAAATTCCCTGTAGAGCAGACCCATATCAGCATGTTGTTCCAAGGCAGCGCATTCAAATACAACGTGGTAGACTGTTGCATAGTCTGCAAATAGGTTCATCTTTAGAGATACTAATACTATGCAGATATTGCTTGCCGTGTCCTATTAACACACTCGTCACTGGTCTAAACTGTACGTACATCTGCTGCTAAATACTAGTGTGTCTGCCCCAGCATCTGTTTGCTGTGTAACTGCTCTTCAGCATTCTTCCAGTGTACCTGATTTGTTTTTGTAATCTATCATCCACTACACCACGTATTTCAGTCTTGCCAGACACGGTTATTGTCCAGTAAAGATTCTTGGAGAGCCGTCTCTTGCCAATTCATTGCCTGGTATGCTCCTATGTCCCGGTAGCCATACCAATGTAACAGTATGTTTGCCAGGATCCTTAAGTTTTTCAGGCTGTTCCAAGCTATTTTTGAGGTTATCTGAGAAGATCCTAACATTTTTAGACCTGCCTGATATCCCATAAGATCAGCTGACCCTTAGGTTACTTTTCTAATGCTTTCGGGCACATACATATCTCTATTATTTCCGTTTGAAGCACGATGGTATATTCCCCTAATATCATATAACATGGTTCAAGGTTTTACCATATGTATCTGTTCCAGAACCTGTCGATCTTTTTGATTCGTCTACATGCCAGACTGGTTTCGGATTCCATGTTTCTGTTTTACTCTCCACTGTTTCCAGCCTAAGACAACCTTGAAGGATTTGTCGAAGGAGAACTTTATAGTTATTGTGTCACAGCCCATATCAAAGATAAGGTTTGTGATCTTGGGGGTTATTCTGGCATGCCCCAAAGTATTCTGAGTTCTCCAGTTTCCAACACATTTCACTCTATGTGTCTCCATTCTTGCCTCTCTCTTATGTAAATATCCAAGGCATACATGATCTCCTCTGCTGTGTTTTTTAAACACCAGTAATACACAGGCAAGCGTTACTCTGTATCTTTGGGAGTTTTGTAATTAAATAGTGAGTGGTCAAAGAAAATTTACATTTCAATATTCCCTAGTTAATATCAGGATTCTTGTATGGAAAATTCACAATTTTATTTCACCGGTTCCATATAATATAATGTGTACATGTATTTAATGGTTTTAACGGCCACTCAACAATATGAGGGAAATGAATCATCTTAAACATTTCAGGTACTACAATGCACTACCCATAACTACTAAAGGAATATCTATGTATTGTAGTTTTATCCCGTTTTTTTCTCTACTCTGTCGAGTAAAATAGTGTCCACATATTTACCACCAGCCGAATAAAAGGCATTAATTATTAAAGTCCGTTTTAAAATCTTGCACATATTTCTTTTGGGAAACACTTGAATCTTTCGGGTAACTGATATATTTTAATACCCCAGAATTCGAAGATTCTTTGTGTAGCCTGCAGTCTATGATAAGATGCAGTATGTGCACGGTATATGCACGGCACTGTTTATAATTATTTTCTTGAATAAAAGCTTGTTTGCATGATTGTCTTATATCCAGACATAATATTCTATATCCAGACATAATATTCTTAATAATAATAATAAAGACCTTTATTGTCCAACAGCGAACCATTACTAGGACAAAAATTATAAACATAAAAAAACAAGTTAATATAAAAATAAATAGACAAGATAATCCAAAATAAGTTTGCAACCATAAGAGCTTAAACGTAAACATTAAGTATAAACTAAGTGCAAAAGAACAAAAATTGTAAACATAAAGAAAAAAGAAAAAAAAATTAATATAAAATTAAATAGAGAAGGTAAGCAAAAATAAATTTGTAACCATAAGAAGTTAAAAGTAAACATCAAGCATAAACTAAGTGTAAATATGTAAATCGTACACACATTTTTGTAACATGTTTATCCAATTTTCTTTCCTTTTTAACGGAAAACATCTGGTAAATGTTTGTTTGCACACTGACACATAATTGTAACCGTCGCTCGAACTAACGAATTTGTATGTGGCGTTGGAAGAAAGAAGGTATCTGTGGATCTAGCAGCAATACGATGCACATTAAATTGCACTTTTGATAGCAGGTAAAGACAATCGATTTTATTACAAATTAATTTCTGCAAAAACATTGCGACCTAATGCTCACGCCTGCTAGCTAACGGTCCGATACGTATCTCATCCATAATATTCCGCAGATCAGCACCCCTTGGTAGATAGATTCCAGATGACTTATATGAAATAAATCTTAAAAATGTTCGCTGAACTCGTTCTAAGCTCTGAGCGTGCGTAATGTATATGGGATACCATATAATGCTGGCATAGTCCAGCTTAGACATCACAAACGTAAAGAATAACATCCTTATGAGAGTAAGATCAGTAAATTCTTTGGAAGTTCGTATTACAAAACCCAAGGCTCTTGATGCGGATTTACATAGATCCTCTGTATGTGGGACAAAGCTGAGGGATGAATCAAATGGAACACCGAGGTCACATATTGTAGTTTTTGCCACAAAGGGAATGCCATGTAACGTGTAGGTATGCTCGTCCGTGATAGTTCTTCTAGTGTATGATACTTTAAAACATTTGATAATGTTAAGTTTCAGCATGTTATCATCGCACCAAGTAGATATTTTATCAAGATTGCGTTGGCGTAGTGCAGCATCAGTAGGGTGTTTTACTGCAGTGTAAATTTTTAAATCATCCGCATACGCCAGTGCCGGGCAATCCAATGAAGACAGTAAATCATCCATATATAATACGAAAAGGAGAGGGCCTAGATTCGATCCTTGGGAAACTCCAGATGATACTCTATACTCAGGTGAATAAAAACCATTATAACAGACATACGCAGACCTATTCAGTAGGTAACTTCCCATTAGTCTTACGAACGAGGAGGAGAATCCAAAAGTAGTCAACTTTGATAGAAGAATCTTATGGCTGATGGTGTCGAAAGCATGAGATAGGTCCGTGTATATTACATCCACTTGTCCACGGTTGTCAAGATGTTCACATACGTATTGAGTCACGATCGCTAGATTTGTAACTGTCGACCGACCATTAAGAAATCCATGTTGGATAGGAGACAGGTATACACGAATACCACTGTATATGCAATCGTAAAGTACTTGTTCATAAATTTTGGCGAAGTTCAATAATATAGAAATAGGTCTATAATTTTGAAGTTGATTTGCATCATTTTTCTTAAATACAGGTACCACCCTTAATTTTTTCCATTTCTCAGGAACAACGTTTAATCTTAAACTGAGATTTATTACTATGGATAACGGTTTTGCAAACGAGTGTCGGCAATTTTTAATGATAAAAGAATGAATAAAATCATCACCAGCAGTGCTCCTACTGGATAAACGAGACATTATACTAAGCAAATAGTCCTCGGTTACTGTATGCGGTTGAATCGTTGGATGATAAGTGAAGTGTGATGCCTTCTTTTGAAGTTTGAAGATAGGATCGGCGCCTGTCGCCATTCCCCAGAACTGTAGTCGATACATGGCTATGCTGTGATAGTTCGCGAAGTACGGTAGTCGTGCTGCATCATACATATGTAGCAACATTTTTAATTTTTTAATACTGAGGACAGCAGCTGACAACTTCTTCGCTGTTCATCAATATGGGTTGACCAATACAATTCACTATCTACATGTAGGCCTGAGACCTTCTACCATTCTACATCATTATACTTATGGAAAAATTCAGTTGTTGAGTTTTTTTTGTACTCAAGTGTAATTTGTTGATAAAGAGTCATCTTTTTTTGCTGTTTCCGTGATGATTTTTTATTTTGCAATTTTACCGTTTGCTGTTTTTTTCGTTAATTACAAACGAAGTATCGTCTCCATACAGGCAAACTCTATCTGCTGAAAGGTTGATATCCAGATCGTTAATGTACATATATGACGAAGAGCCGAGATCCCAGCACGGAATCCCTCACTGTATATTCATTATGCCCGATGTTACTATATTCGTTTCCACAAGTTTCTGCCTGTTTGATAAATACGATGACAACAAGTTATGTATACTGACATTTTTGATATTCATCATATAGAGCAGGACTCCTGGCAGGACGATTACTTCTAACCCGTCAAGATTTCTATTTCTGTTAGCAGTAATTTTTTTTTCAGAGAAGCTTTTTTCGAAGGCTTGCACCATCTTTGCGTAAATGTGGAGTACATTTCCTGCGCAGATATGTCCCCGAATATCGCCAACCACTCATAACCTTTCATTATTTCTATGTAATCATTAATACAGGTGTTGTTACAAACTCTTATGAGTTTATATTCTTCTTCTTTATTTCTGTACCATCATTAAAGTACTCAAATATTTGGGTGTGATCAACAATGTGAAGATCTCTGAAAATTTGTAAATATCTTGTGAATACATGTTTCACTCTTCACTGTTCACTTGTGATATTCAGATTGAATGAACATATCATATGTAAAGTCGCAAATCATAGCAATTTTGATAATATGCTAAGTATGTAGCTTAAATGCAACAATATTAAAACATGGCAAAATGTTAAAACTAGTATGAAAATATGGTTTTAACTGTATAAATTACATAAACTAATTTATTTAATGGGGTTATACATTTTCCAGTAGTATATGTTTACACTGCTTTGTTTAAATATTCATGCTACATAATTGTCATGAATATTAATAGTACCTAGTAATGTATTTGAAAACAAGATTCAAATATTTATACAACTATGTTCCAAAGTATTAATTACATATAATTTCAGTAATTATCACATAGATATATTTCCCACTAATAGCACATACATATTTGTATATCCCTTTTAAATCAAATTTAATTAAAATCGCGAAATTGCATCTATAACCCCTGTAAAATAACTGTTATATACGAGTGCGCAATTTGCTGAAAAATTGTTTCAGTCATTATTAGTAATAGCATACTTCTGTTAATACACTCACTTACTTTCCAACATTAATTCTGGCCAATTTCAGGATTATTACTGGAATTTTATCATGCAAGTAGTGGAAGTACATACATTTAGTAACAGATATAGCAAAACTGTATATCATATGTGCAAGGATATCACCCGTAGAAACAACCCATATGCAAAATCAACGTTTATTCTGTAACGAGATGTTATAACATATGTAATTCAGTTTGAAACCAATCATAACTGATATATGTAGATATGTATGTGCAACATGCATGTGTATTTAACATTAGATACATGCAATACAATATATTTCAGTGCATATGTATACACTATTATTTTATATTTGCTTACTTAAATCCCCATACAAATCACAGGGACAAAATGCATTGTTTGTAACTACATTCCACTGTGAGCTAATAGTGAAAAAGCAAATACTTTAATCAAACTAAATATTCATTATTAAAAAAAATAATAAGAAATATATTGCAGTCCTCTTGGGGTTCATTTAATCCCTATTTGCTTTCTTTTATATATATTTATAGAAACTCAATTACGTAACTTACTTTGCTGAATGCTTTTTAAGATTTCCACGATGGAATGGGTAGTGTAGCCTGTCTGCAGCCCAATCGACGATAAAAGCAAGAAAGCATCAACGAGCGAAAGAACGAGGACTTCTCGGAATTGCCGCTTGCTTCCGTTTTTCCCATTTATTGATTCAATTTCGGGTTGAAAAAGTTCTGAAATTTGTTCTACTCTCTCGAAACAGGGATGTTGTCTTGCCTACTTTGCTATCGGAATTCATCTCCGCTTCCATACAGGTCCGAGATACATTCCTATGAAGATAGAGATTTACTAGTATGGTGCTTTGCGGACGATGTTACTCTATACCTAAATAAAGCAAACTTCTTTGCCATTAAGTTTTTTTTGGATTAAGAGAATAGCTTCGTTGTTTTTAACCGTAAAACATTACCGACAATAGTTCAAAAGTTTTGTGCTTTATTTAATGAGAATATACGACTAATTCTAGGATTTTGCACATTATTACTAATTGATAATTTCTATTATTTAAAGGCAACAACGTAGTTTGTGAAGTAGTGATACGAAGTAATAGAATTTTATATTACTACATACAAAAACTAAATAATATAGTAAGCGTTACTGGAAGTACTTTGAAAGAGATACATACTAACTTCACTAAATTAAGCCATACATATTGCACTCCCTTCATAGTCCGGCGGTACTGGGTTCAAACCAGGGTATGTGTTTCTCATGACACAAAGCAAGCAATATAAAAACAATAGAAAAATATCACAATTTAAAAATTTCTGGAGGAATCCGTCGAATGGTCTTCTCCGTCATTTGTGAGTATTTCTGCTAGTCAGCTTTCCTGAGATTCCATCTAGTGAAAGGAGACCAGGGCAGGTGGTCCTATTTTACCTTTCCTTACTACAGAGTTTCGCTTCTGCTCGCTTATTCTCATCGGGGGTGCGAAGAATAGACCACGTCCTCGTCGTTCACCTTGGATAAAGCAAAGAGTCTATTCAAAGGCAGCCTATCTAGCAATCTCCCGATCTGAACGAACGAATAAACCACGGTGTGGCCGAATTACCATTGGAAAAAGATACCGAACAGGCTCTTAAGTCTTGATCAGGAAAACTAACCTGGTTGAGTAAAACAAAATCAAGGTAGGAATAATACAATGCAGGACGCAGTGTTGGGGATGAAAAAAGACAGTCCTAGATTTATAGCAATCAAATGTAAATTATAATGCAAAGTAAAACTCTGTCCTAAACGACATTGTTGCAACACTATTATTTTTAAACCAATACATTTTATGTATAGCAAAATGTCTGCTGGGGATACTTTTTAACATATAAGGTTTCTTCCAACATACAATTTCTGATAGTTTGCAGATTTATTTTAGTGTGCATGCGCAGTCAGAAATTAATTTCCAACGGTCTGCAATTTGCCCTTGTTGGAACGCTTTAAAAACCAATTTGAAATTTTATCAATATAGAGTTGTAATAGAGATGGCGCAAAATTAAAATTTGAATTTGTTTAGATGGGTTAGGTTTTAGTTGGTTTTTGTGTTTTGCATTCGTTATAAACTGGTAGGAAACACGATTAGGATACAATATTATAATAATAATAAATGAATAAAATAACAAATAATGTAAAGAAATAGTGTACTGTAAAATACTGTAAAGAAACCTTTCCGATATATACAAAATTTGAGTTCTCAAAGTCGTCGTTCTAAATGACAACTACTAACCTCGAAATTATAAACTACCAATGTAAAATGAAATAAACTACGCATGCGTAAAGTACAGACTCTGAAAATCAGTGAAGAATTCGCAAATTGTTCTGACTATCAACAAACAGTTTCCAATCGATTAGTATTTTACTTAGAACACCAAATTTCTGTTTGCAAATTGTAATTTGGTTTGATGGAACGGCAAAATTACTAATGCTCAGAATGCTGATAGTTTGCAACTATTACTGATTCTTGTTAGAACCAACCTATAAATAACTATTAATTTGCTATTCTGTTTTGCATAAAAAATTGGGATTTTGTACTATAATGTAATAGTAAAACCGCGTTGAATCTTTTGCATCTTTCAAAAAACATAAATATAGTGATTGTTCGTACTCCTTCCTGAAATCAATTTGCTTTTTGAGGTTTTTAGTTTTTCTGTCATCATTAGAACTGAAAATAGTGACCCAAGTAGTCGACAAAGATGATGATCAGTTACGTCTTTTTCTCTAAATAATGTCTCTTCTCACATTCATAGAATCTTACTTTGTATACCTAAGAAGGCACTAACAGTTTAGGACAGCAGTAGGAGTGACAACATCCTGGGTGAGTTTACCATCCCTCACCTATCAACAGTTATACAGCACTGGCCCCATTTCCAGACGAATCACCTTTCGCACACATAGTCTAGTTCTAATATCGTATATTATTTGGTATATACACTACCGTTCATATATTTACGGACGATTAGAAAATACAAATTGATTTTTTTTTAATTAGAATAAAAACGAACAGGTATTTTGTAATTTAATTTACGTCTGAACATTGTTAGTACAGTTATATTTAAACTGCTATAAAATTCGTTTTATATACAAGAAAATATTTGCTTTATTTGTTGTATAAGGTATTCTACGAATCACATATTAGTTCTTCGTTGAAATATTCTACAATATTTTCCAGTTTACATTGATACCTCCGTAAAAGGAAAAAGGGACTTAAAGGATACTGCGGTAGAAAATAATTATGAATTTTAAAATTCATGAGATAGTGAGAGTACTAGTGCAAATTATGTTTATATATGTAGAAATGTATGCGCTTCCATAAAAATTGCAATTAATTGTTAATATTTCAATTTTATTTGTTTTTTCGAGTTTTTCGTAGTCGTGCCCAGATATATGAACGGTATAGTGTACATACATACAAGTTAGATTAAATCACAAGTACAACAAATTTGAACAATCAGTCACACATGTACAGTCACCCTAAAGTTGTAGAACGATTTACATAGCGATTATATGTAAATCGTTCTACAACTTCTTTGGGTGACTGTAACCATGGGTGTAACCATGATAAACTCATACCAATAATATTATGTGGAAGAAAGTTGATTTATTTGGTATCATTTAATTTTTATATTGTTATCTTGTTTTCCTGATATTTTTTTCCACTTCTAGGTCAATTAAAACACTACAATTCGATTAAAGATCAAATTTATTCCAGAATCTTTACAATTTATTAGGTTTTCGTTACACCTTCTTCAGTGGAATAAAACTGACATTTAGTTCGTTCATTTTAGAACAGATGAATGTTTGATTGAAAATTTAAGTATTATTTACATAATTTAATCACCTAATCATGCTTACATTTTTTCAAATTAGGCTACTCTGACTAGGTTTTTTTGCCATGTTTTTTCCTAGTTCGGAAACATAATTGTTAGAGCTTGAAAAAATACGTTGATATAAGGATCATTATTCTTATGATTAAAAAATTACATTTCAAGTATATCTTAAATTGTCCACGATATTGTAAACATAATTCTATATATCACTAAATCTTTTGTCTGTAGATAATTTTGTTGATAGGCATGGGTAGTTGTTTATTAAGTGACACGAATTAAATGTCAATTTTATTCCATTGACGAAGTTGTAACAAAAACCTAATCGGTAATTGAATCAACAGTGGTTTAATTAACCTAAAAGTGGAAAAAACATCAAGAAAATAAGATAGGTATACATAAACGGTCATAAAAATACATATACTAATTATAAATGGATATAGATCTCTTTTATATCACTTTTATATTCTTGGCATTAGCTTACATCTATACACGTTTCACGCATCTAATTTCTAAATGTTTATCCCATCTTTACCTTGTATTTCATTCTTGTTAACGATATGATATGAAACCAACACTAGAAGATACAGCTTTAATTCAATTTAACTTTGTTTACAGGAGAATGTTTACAGCGAAAGGGTATTAGGCAAATAAGAGAGGTAAAATGTGCTCAAAGGTAATTTAAAATTCAGCTTCCGCTCGAGGGTTATTAAATTTCTTAATTTGAAACTGGAACGTGTTGAGTTTTATTATGAAACACGGAGCGATCTCAGTTTTTAAAGATAGAATTAATTCAAAGCAGGGAAGGAAAATACAAAATAATATTGCTTATGTTTTGCTTTCGGATATTACTTATTTTCTAAGAAGTACAATAATTTTTTTCTTGCTTCGTTGTTTGTGGTTTTCTCGAGGAGCATTCTCAATAAAAAAAAGTACTGAAGTTGTAATTTTTGTTAAAGCCAATTCTTTGAGATACATTTTGTTTAAAAATTAAGTTGCCTAAGGTCTCTGAAACATATCTTTTATAGTACTAATTTAAACTCGTTTAAAACCTACCCTTTACATTACCTGTTAAAATATGGGTATAAGTTTTGGTATATACTTAATATACTGAAATAATCAAGGAAATACAGCTTATCCAGCAGGTTGTTAAAACGTGACGTAACATACAAATATATACCGCAGTTGCACCCACAATAGTAGAGAACGGATCAAGATCCAAATTCACCCACTGCAATTGAAGAAATTCAATACATAGGAATATCACAATAACAGGATAACTACAGACGTATTTAAGTGTCTAAATTATTGTACTAAAGGAAGTTTTACTGTAAATGCTGAATATTTTTCTTTTATTTTATGTACATATGACATAAAGCTGAACACGTGCGATTTAAATTTCCTTCCTCCGTTTTTAAGCTTTGGAAAAAATCTGCCGGACGTGACTTACATAAAAAGCGAATGGATTTGCTGAAATTGTTAACGCTTTCATTTCCTCATCTGTCTGCATGCATGAGCCTTACAAACACGTATTTTAGACTCGGTTCGTGTAGTTGTATTTGCAATAGTTTATTCAGTCTAAGCAGTGGCGGCTCGTCCATAGGGTCATTTGCCTAATGATCTCCCAAAAATTTTGACAATATATAAAGAAATATTAATTATTACGTGTTTTATTAAAATAGGTAATTTACTCGCAAAAGTCGGCCGTCCCTCGTATTCCAACCTCCTGACCGTTGGGCTGGCGGTGCGAACTGTCCTCATTGTATTAAAGCTATGCGGAAATATCCAAAGAACTCGCAGCGCCCGAACCGACGCGAACGTACGAAGCATATAATCTAGTTTGGGTCATAAACCCACCCAAGGGGTACGAGCTTTATAGGGACTTTTTGAAATCGAATTTAGGTTAATTTCCGATGAAATGTTAGATGGCAGCACAACTGCGTAGTTGGAAAAGTAGTTTTCGGATTTACCTGTAGTTCCTGTGTTTATAATTTATAACAGTGAACATGTGTTTTAATCTTGTTTTAACAACCTTCTTTTAGAAAAGTTTGTCGAAAGTGCGAGTGTGTTTATAGCGATTTGTTTGTGATATTTATTGAATCTACCAGATTTTCATTAGATTTTTTTTCGTTTGAGTTTATATTACTCTTCTTTTAATTCGATTTGGTTTAGTGTACATTTAGAAATAAAATAATAAGCAAAGTAATATCTTGCATCTTTTTTCGCCAGTGAATTTGTTTTTATCTCAATGTAATACGTTATCGTAATAAAATAAGAGCGTATACTATATTGTTTGGTAATTTTTGTCAACCTTTGTGCATACTTTCGTGGTTCACTCCAAGCAGTTCGCGATAAACTTTTAAATGACCTATCCTTGGAGATGCCTACAATTTCGTCAAATACTACTAAGCGATCACGTAAAAATGAAGATTCTAAGCGTCGAGTGGCTTTGGAAGTTTGCGACATAATCATTTCTGAAATGCACCATCGATTTAGTTTCAGTGATCATTTAGTGATATTGTGACTATTTTATAGGGATCAGTTTGAAAATTACAAAAACAATTTTCCAGATAATATTTTAAATTTGGTTAAAAAAGACTATTCTACTATGAATTTCTTAAAACTAAAAACTGAGCTACAAGTTATTTATGATCGTCCTGATTTCCGCGGAAGTTCTGGGGCTGTTTCACTACTTCAACTTTTTATAAATAATAACTTGAGTGAAACGTTTTCTGAAACTGTCAATTTATTAACTTTACTGTGCACACTGCCAATGACAACTGTTGAAAGTGAGCGTTGTTTTTCGACCTTAAATAGAATAAAAACCTTCTTACGCAACACCATGGGGCAAGACAGATTATCCGCTTTAGCGATGTTGAATATCGAGAAGTCATTTATAAAAGGAATATGCGATTTTAACGAACGTGTTATTCAACACTTTTCCACTGCTAAAGAACGAAGAATGGACCTCCAGTTTAAGACTATTTAAAGCGGAATTTAAAGGTGAAATATTTATATTTTTTTAAGTATGCCTATTTTTTAAATTTATTTTTAACCTCCCAGTATAATTGACCACGAGCCGCCACTGAGTCTAAGTTGTATGTTTATATACATACATATCGATGCTAGAGATCCAAAAGCGTAAAATTGATATTTTGTCATTATAGTTAAATTAAATACTGGCATAACCAAGCTCAATGGTTGCTAAAACAAAACTTATTATAATTACAATCCAGGATTGGAAAAAGTAAGGTTTTGTATCGAAGTCTCAGCCATTAATCAATTAAGATATTGCCTGTAAATTATTAAAGTTACGGTGTTTTAGGTCTACATATTTTACGTATGGTTTAAGATTTATTAAATAAACGTCCATATTAAATTACAAAGACTTACTTGGAAGTGTAAAATTCGAGAAATTTAAGATGTAATTTAATATATTGTGTAATATTTCCCCGTATTTTCAATTCTATTATCGGTATTCGCACGTCTAGACGTTCTTGCTTTCACTGTTGTACACCCTCTGCAATTCAACTCCAATTTCCGTAGTAGAAATATTCTTCCCAACGGTCACATTTATACCACTCTAACTTTTATGCGTTACAACGTTCTCATTTTTCTGTCATGTTGTGTTGTTGAAACACATGCAGTGTCGTAACTTCAACTACGCAATTGATTTCCTCGCGGATTCTATATATGTACATACAACGTATAGGAATGTACAAAAAATATCTGCAAATATACTGGTTGCAATAAATAAATAAAGACTAAGTTAACATATTTAAATAAAATTTTCAGGAAACTTTCAGCAAAATACATTCGATTACTCAGCCATTGGCAACAAATAAAAAAGCGTTTTACCTACGGTAACGGCAGTGAATGTATTTTCAACATGTTTGAATTTAGCAGAATAATCGACATACTAGAAGCCAGGTTATCCATACGTGATATGGATAATAATGTAGGGCAATAAAGTACTTATAATAGCTTCCTCTTTGTAAAGATAATTGGGAACTAATGGAAAACATCCCATACACCCAAACCTGCCCGTGTAGGTCGTTTCCTAACAATTGTTTCCTGTTGACAAAGGAAACTGGTGATATATGAAGAGATCTAGTTTCTATCGCTGCAATTTAAAATTGTACAGTTAGAGCAGGGTAATGAAAAGTTAAGCTAAAATGAAGAATTCATGTGAATCATTTTTAAAGACAAATATGGATTTAATTAGGTATGAATTATTATTGCCGTAAGACGATAAGATGTCTAATATGAAAAATAAAGCTTGCAGCTTACGACTGATTGTGAGCCAAGATGTGATTATAGTATAGTTATAGTATAGTAATAATCACAGATATATTAAACACGACTCGTTACATTAATAATGTACCGTGAGTTTTTTTTTATGAACATAGGAAATGGTGGGGATGGCTAACGTTATATGTTCAGAGATAAAAAAAACTCACGGTAATAATAATAATAATAATAATAATAATAATAATATATTTAATCCAATAATCCACACAAATTAGTACAAAGAACAGTACAAAGAGGATATAGGAAAATACATGATATAATAATAATAATAATATATATGACAATCAACACACAAATGAAACAGGTACCGCATGAGACGAAACTTATTTCTATACGTGCTTACTATAAAGAGAACTAAGACTCTTGTATATTGTTAATTCTAAGGTACATTACAATCTAAGTATTCCTGTACACTATAGAAGCAATGCATCATTAGCATATTTTTGACGGATTTTTTAAAAAGTTTTTCAGTTGTCACATTCTTAATACATTGAGGCAATTTATTGAACAATTTTAGATCAATTACTAAAGGATTGCGTTCAGTTATTGCTAGATTTCGTGTAGGCGTTAATAGTTCGTGTCTGCCTCGAGTGTAGTATAAGTGAAAATCATTGTTTAGGTTAATCGTTGTTGGTAGGTATATTAATTACTATTCACTTGGTATTTTCAACCACTAGTATATCCAATTTATTTTTTATTATGAATACTTAATGAACATAACTTATTTAAGTATAAACAGAACTGACATTGCAAATATGAGGGATGTACAATATTTACTGCCCCTAATAAATAAAACAATATTATTTTTCAATCTAGTCACCCAACGATTGACTCTTATTTCACGTAAGTTCTAATAAAGAAAGGAATTCTTCCACTGAATGATCCATCAGCTCGAAACCTGTATTATTAATCGCACTTAACGAAGCTCTTACGTACTGAAGCATTATCGTGATAAAACAAAACTACACGTGCCAACTTTCCTCTTGATGCAATCACGAAGTTGATTAATTAGTATAGCGTAATAGAGGCCTGTGACTGTATGCCCTGGTTCCGGGTAATCAATTAATAAAATTCCCTTGGCATTCCAGAAAGTGGTGGCCATAATATTATCGGCGGATAGTTGCGCTTTTTGCTTTGGACTTTCCACTCGAGATCGAAGTGGTGAACCCAGGTTTCATCAAGTGCAAGAAAGCGATCTAGATTTTTTTTTGAATCACTTTAAACAATTTTAAATTTGCGTCTCTAGTCGTGACTCTCTCTTGTTTTTGCTCGGGTGTTAAACTTCAGAGTACCTATCTTGCAGACATCTTATAAAGTTCCAAATAGACATTGATTATTGTTTCAATGGTACCGTTTGAAAAGTCTGTTATCTCTGCTCAACATCTCGTTTAATCAAGTTACAGATACAGTCAACATTTTTCCAAGTACACACAGTTTGAGACCGGCCACCATATTTCATCTGTTCGCAAGTTGTTCTTCCACATCGAAATTTTCGAGACCAATAACTGTTAAACACCTGATATGAAGGCGCATCATCCCCAAGTACACTAACCATGTTCATAAATTTGTTAAGGCACAAAACCTTGCTATTGCAGATATTTAATGACAGGGTGACGTTCGTTTTTCTCCATTTTTCAAAAAAATTGAGTAGCTTAACACAATATAACTTTTTTAACAAATATGTACAGCTACACACTCAACTTTGGCACTTTGTTTGACAGAAAAACAACAAATGAATGGTGTTGTTGTGCAATATTTATTTCAATGCCTACTGTACTAGGGACATTAAATACTGTGCATCATTCGTAAGATGTGCCTAAGCTACCTAACAGCTGCCTTTTATTCAAGAAAATAAAGGCGAATTTTTGCGTTGCAAATATGTTCTCAAATATTTAATGAGTGTTTGTCAAACTCTTACGTCACAGTAACTATATTTCCTCCGTCCATACAACCAGTGATGACAGTTTGACGTTTTGTTGACAGCACTGAGTTAACCTTAATTTCATATGTGCATCTTTTATTAAGTTATGGTATTTGATTGACAATTTTTTTATAACAGTTATTATAAAAATAATACGTAATAGTCGTATTTACTTGTTCTTGGTATGAATTAGACATTATCAATTATTAGCATTCACTACATCCAGATAACCTATAAAATACCAAACATCATCAAATAGCATCAAATACCTTGCAGATATATGTACATATTTGGAGAATTCAGTAAACACTTTGCAACAATGACATCTTTAATTACGCAAATACATCGAATGCAAACAAAAACTCAAAAACTGCCAGTTTGAGTAAATATTCGTTAGTTATTCGACCGTTCCGGGACTTTTTACTAACGCTGTATATAGGTACACTCGACTGAAAAAAGTTGTAGAACGATTTACATAGCGATTATATGTAAATCGTTCTACAACTTCTTTCAGTCGAGTGTACCTAAATATTTGAATGTATTTGGTTCGAAAAAATTCGCCTTAAATATCTTTTTAAAAGGATTGAATAAAGAGGGAAATTTAATGTAGCAGACACAAAAGACAAGCTATTAGTAAAATAAGTTATCTTACTGACGATTACTTATTATAGTTGTTTGTATTATTAGTGTAGGTACAGATGGAACAAATTAGAAAAAAAAATGGTTTGATACAATTTTTTCTACACACTTTTGTATGCCAACACAAAGTGTCATAAGCTTTCATTTGTTTGCAAATGTTTACATTTAGCAGGGAACTAAGATTCAAATTTATTAGCTATTTACCTCCTATTTAGTTAAAACTATAAAAAATATTTATGACAAAAAATCATATCCGCAACGTACACAAAAAAATTACATTATTAGAGTGAATTATATAATTTCTGCTTAACAACATGACAGATTTTTACCAAATCAACAATTGCATACTTCTCGGGACAAGAATAATCTGTCATTATTCTGACCACCGAAAAAAGGAGAATTAAGCTCTATGTACATCACTTTTGATCTATGTTTTTTGTACTGTCAGATTACCATGGCATATGCCCAGATGATAAAACATATTTTACGTCAGTTCTCCGAGTAACCAACTGACAACGAAATTTATGCGTTTTCCATCCTCCGACGTTATCGTCGTCCACTGTATGTGTTTGTGCATATGATGTATAACATTATATTGCGACTGGGGTGTGTGTATGTTTTATGACCAATTTCCGTTTTACTGTGCGCACTCGAATGGTACTAATCTCTTGAGAAATCTTAAACCGTTTTGCGGTTTATCACTATTGTAAAAATTCATTGAATCGTTGTGTTTGTGCGGATTACTTTGCCAACAAAGTCGAAGCACGTCTCGTAACGTTAATCTGCTTTCCAACACAAGAGGCGGGAGATCTACCTAGTCCGCAATTTATAATTAGATAAAATGACAATGAAGTGACTTTGTATAATGTAAATTTATACATAATAAGTACGAAATTCTGGTAAAACTGGCAAAGACTAGACATAGTAAGTCCACATCTATGTACGTATATTTTCGTACATTGAAACACTAAATACATATTTTAAAAATATTTTAAAATAAATGGTGCAAACATCGGCGCAACCAACAGTAGCATTTTTATATGATCGAAGTCCTAGCAATAATGTTGATGATTTTTACGCCATTCTAAACCCAATAACGACCTAGGTTGTTTATTAATTAATTTTTAAATATTATAACTAATTAATTAATGATTGTAATTAAGAAAAAATAAAGCGCATCTAATAATTGCTTAAGGCATGGGATTATGTATGCCCAAAACCAGTTACGACATTAGCTCAATATGACTTGCATTTCGTTTTTGTTAGATTACCAACCATTCCTCCAAATTGTACACAACATTCCGCAACATTCGTGATTTAGTTGCACCAATTTGCTCCGTAATATTGTCTCTTAATTCTTGTAGCGTTGTTGGTCGTCTTCTAAACACTAAACTTTTTAAATAACCTCACAGCCATGAATTTGCGTAGTGTCTGCTTAACACACGATTTTGAAAGACGTTGGTTAATAATTCTTTTACTGGTCAAAAAATTTGCGATAGTACTTCGTCCTATATAAAAATGATTTTTTCAATTCCGTGGTGCTTCTTTTGCAGCTGTGAAATTACAGAGTAGAATTTGCAAGTATCCTTTACCGTTTACAGTTACAGATAAGGCTTCTATATTCTATATTTCTTCGTGGAAATATGGACTAATGATAAAACCAGCTGTAAAAGCACCAAATCGTAACTTTCTTATCATGAAAAACATATTGAACGATTTGTTATGGATTTTCTGTAGACCAGATTCTACAGTTTTGAGTATTGACTCCACCATTCAGATTAAAATGTGCTTCATCTGTTCATAAAATGCGGAATAAGCATTCGCGTTCAATTTCCTACTGGGCCATTACTCGCAAAGAAAAATCGTACCTAGTAACCAAATCTGCCGTCTTTAATTCAAACAGCATTTTCAGTTTATGTGGATACAATTTTAGAATTTTCCAAACCGTGGTATACGACACTTACGATCGCTTGGATAGCGCATTTACACTACGGATTGCTAGTGGATTACCTCGGGCTACGTCCTGATTTTTATGAAGAACCTCTGCAACTTGTACATTACTAATTCTTGGTCTTCCTGATCTTGATAGATCAGCTACACACACTGTTTTTTTTTTAAATTTTGTATCAAGGTGCGACAAGCTTTGATTTGACAGAGCACTAATCTCAAACTCATTCTGGTGCGAAATATTCGTAATCCAGCGGTGTTCCCCAGAGAGTAAAATCCCATTCAATATTAACTTAATTTGTGAAAAAGTTATAATAATTTAAAATATATCACTTACTTTATGATACCTAACCTTGTATTTGTTCCAGTTAACTAAATTATGTAATAATGTTTTTAGTATGCATGCATCATAAACCAATCAAAACACACCCATAAGCGTGCATAATCGGGCTTTTATCGCACGCCGTGCGTATAAAGGTTGCTTGGTAACAGCCAATCCCAAGCGTTTAATAGTACAGTGAAATGTCGGGAAATGTCAAATGACATGTAGGTACATGTCACTCGATAATATGTATTGGAATTATTGATTATTGATTTGAATTATATGTTTGGACTTTGCAGGTATTAAACTTAATTCAATTTCAGCAGCTAGTTTTTGAATTTCTGTCGACATTATTAATACAACAATGATGTTTAATAATTAAGTGAAATGTCAAATGACATAATATAGAGACACATATCACTCGATAAAATGTATTGAAATTATTGATTTGATTTCTTCTAGTTAAAATTATTGTTGCATTTATACTAAAAAATATCGTATGACAGTGCATAATTAGCTTTTAAAGCACTCGTAACGCTTCGCGTCGTGGCTTTAAACTCGTTACTCGTGCTTTAAAAGCCTGATTATGCACTAGTGTCATAATATACTATTGTAGTTAACGAAACTAGTAATGTTAATATTGTAAAACGCAGAATTGATGCAACATAGTGTAAATATACCATATTCAGTAGTTCCTAGTCATGCACAATGTATTTATACAGCTCCAAAGGTTACCGAAACGGAATTGCTGGGTAACTTTTATACTATTATTATTATTATGTGCGCTATACACCAAACCTTTTGCCCTGTGTTAAGCTATATCTGTTACAATGTAAAATTGTTTAGTATTATTGCTTATTATTTACATATTTTCCGCCAACAACTGGTATAAGTTACAATTTGTGAGTGCATTTTTTAAATCATTATCTAACTACATATTATATTTAATAAAGTCTTTTCCAATAAGAACGATATGATATTAAATGAAAAATTATTTCAGATATAACCAGACTGTGGTTATATCTGAAAGGTTTTGTTTTGAATAGAACTTCGTTTAAATGTCCACCTCGGCTTCGTGTACACGAGTGAATTCGACGAATCCAATTTTCAACGACTTTGTGCAGTAGATCACAAAAAATAATCTAAAGGAGACAGATCACTTCTTCTTGGAGGCCAGGGAACAGTTGAATTCTTTGAAATTATCCTTTCTCCCAACTTTTCTGGCAGTATGGTGATAGTTTCATGAGCACTGTGACATGTAGCGCCGTCTTTCTATCTTCTAAATCAACCGCATCCAAATTTGGCCATAAAAAAATTGTCAACATCTGTCGGTATCGTTCACCATTCACTGTAACTGAATCTCTAACCTCATTTTGGTAAAAAAATGTTCCAACGTTACCACCATACCATAAACCACACTATACAGTTACCTCCAGGGCATGTAAAAGCTTCTCGTGATTGTTTTCACACCAAAAATGGTAATTTTGCTTATTTACCAAACCAGTTAACCAAAGATGAGCTGAAAATTGCAATCCTTTTCAAGTCGTTCTAAACTCCAAGCAGCAAATTCGCAGCGCTGACGATGGTCCAGTGGCTTAAGTTGTTGGGTCAAAACAATCTTATACGGGTGTAAATTTAAATCTTTTTGTAAAATTCGCCAAGTTGTTTTTTAAGTGCTAACTCTTAAGCACGACAAGGAATTCATAAATTTGGCACTTCTGCAACACTAGCTCTTACAGCAGCAATAATCTCAATAGTTCTAGGATTTCCGCTTCTTACTGATGTTTTTACATCGTGAAGAATAAAATTACTTTGAAATTTTGTTCTTCACGTTTATTAGGCGTTTATTAGGTCAAAGTATTCGCGAAGTGCGCGAAAAGTGTTCACATAAGAACCATGATTTTCGTAAAATATTTCGACAATATCTAAACGTTCTTGGAGCGAGTATTCAGCCATAATAAATTATTAGAGTTTAGTGAACATAAATAACAACTAGTGACAGGTATAACTTTATTACCATGGTTACTACATCATTACAGAATCATATCATTCTTATTGGAAAACCCTTTATTTTCTGAAATTGCTTAGATTTTGAACTAGTCTTTACAATTTCCAGGAACTTGCATAGCTTTATACAATATAGGTTCCATAAAATTCAGGTTGTGAGAAAATTGATTTTTTTGTATCATTATTTAAAATAGGTTATTGTCGCAAAGATGATTTGAATTATTAAAATAGTGGTCCGGAACCTTATACCGTTACTATGTTTTAGAACGTAAAAAGCTCTTAATATCGTGAATAAATGGAATAATAAATATGGTGCAAACAGACTAATGTCAATAATTTTTATCACGAGCAGTAACTACATTAACAAATTGGAAATCATTTTGATTTCAGTAATACTTAAATGAACTGACGTCGAAGACTAGCTCCTCGCCGGAATACCAACGGCTATTCTTTAGTACGAAATAATCGACGTTAAACCAGAACACATCTAGAAAAAAACCAACATAAAAGGTATTTCAGTAATTAAAATTAGTTGAACTTCTATATTAACTATAATAGAATAATATCGTTTTAAGGGTATATTAATTATTTTTGTTGGTTAAATGTATCACAAATAACAGAGTAGCAACTTAATTGAAATAAAGCAATGAACAATTAAAAATTCGATATTACGTTGCTCCACCGTTTTTGTCTCCATTACCAAACCGCCCTATTATTTTTTCTCCTATTAAAAGTAAATTAGCCCTCTTAGTATACTAGTTTCGTTTTTCAACTTGTTTACAATAATCAAATTGCTTTACAAGTTACTCTTGTGCTAACCTTAAAATGGGGAAAATCGCATAGTTCTTTTATATACATTTCCATATTACATATAATATTCTTCATTAAAAGTACTCTTTTGGTTTTTGTACTCTCATGTTCAGAGAATATTGTTATAATATTGAATTGCAAATCAGCAAGAAGGTGCTCCGCTGCAAGCAAACTTTAATGCAAAAGTTTTATCAGCACCTGATTATTTGAAGTAATTAATGGGAAACAAAAAGGAAGTATGGATGACGTGTATACAAAAGAGTTACGTGCAAACCTGTGTAAACCTATATTAATATGACACTGCAATTGAATTACTATTTCGCAACACCTTTGAAGGCAGCAGAAAACCACAGTATACAAATTTAGGTCACTAGAATCTATAGATAACTTTATGGTGGTGGCAGCAGTAATGACTATAATAACTTCCTGTGTTATGCATCTACATAGACATTCAATTTGGCTTTGATAATGTGTAATTACACTACAATAGACATTATTATTGTTTGTGTATCGCATATAATACGAAACTTATAGGTATGTATATTTCTGGATACAAGTTATATCTCGCTTTGGTTCTCAGAATTTAGTAAGAAGTACTCAACCTTTACGTCATTAAAGACTATTTTTATAAAACAGATTACTAAGATAAAAAATAAGTCGGATGTGTGCTTCTCACAAACCGTCTTTAAAATACTTCTCGGCAAGGCTACTCTGGCGGTGACATCAGAATACAAACTGCATCACTAGAAAAATTCATGCAGAGTATATTAAAATATTGTAGAAATTATAATGCAGGCCAGAATAGAAGTACTACCCATTCAATTCGATTATATGCTGCATGACATGGAAACTGCAACACCAAGAAGGGGTGCGAATTTTATGACCAAACTTGGTAGAAAGGTATAACTAGTCAACGGCAATAATTGATTAAAATTTCAAAGAAAAAAAACAAAAGACTAACACAATTTAACATAATTTTTATTAATAATGTCTCGAGCCGTCCCTATTAGTTTCACACTCCCTCACTCTTCGTGGCATTGATTTGACTAATTGGTCGATATCCTCTTGGGGTATGGTGTCCCAAGGAACCTGTAATTCATGCCGGAGAGCTATTAATGTCTGCGGGGGATTGGCTAAATTCATAAGTTTTCGTCTCATAATGTCCCACACATGTTCTATTGGCAAGAGGTCGGAGGATTTGGGTGGCCATGGCAAGATATTGACAGGAGCCTCTTCCAAGCAATTTATAGACATTCTCGCTACGTGAGGAGGGGCATTATCCTGCTGGAAAAGTGGGTCCTCGAGCGTTTGAAGATATGAAAGAATATGGGGTTCTACCACCTCATCAATGTAACGCTGGGCGTTCATGGTGGTTTGGATGAACACCAACTGAGACCTACTCCCATATGCTATAGCACCTCATACCATAACACCCACTGCTCGATGCACATGCCTTTCAACGGAAAACTGAATATCACGACGTTCCCCACGTCTTCGTCTGACCCTCATACGGCCATCATGCATCCCTAGACAAAATCGAGATTCATCACTGAACACCACCTTATGCCACTCCACGATCCAATGCATTTTCAATCTACACCACTCCAAACGTTGCTGTCGGTGTTGAGCCGTAAGTGGTAACACAAGATGTGGACGATAAGATTGTAAACCGGAACCTCTAATTCGACGATAAACGGTTCGAAGGATTACAGGACGACCTTGATTACCTAACCACACGTCAGCAATTGATCTGGTACTGGAGAACCCGTCTCTTAGTGCCATTAGGCGAAGGCGGCGGTCCTGTATCTCATTAGTTCTTCTTCGGCCTCCGGTTCCTCTTTGGCGTCTATCCGTTGAAATTAATTTGAAACAAACAATAAATGCACCACACATTAATGTCAGCGAAAACTGAATGAAATGTCAGATGTGCCATGACCACTTGATCTATCGCAACAAAATTTTAATCAATTATTGCCTTTGACTAGTTATACGTTTCTACCAAGTTTGGTCAAAAAATTCGCACCCCTTCTTGGTGTTGCAGTTTCCATGTCATGCAGTATACAGTAGTATAGTTCTCCAAGTAAATGCCCAAATTAGTTTTAATTGATCGCATTTTTTTTTGAATTAGGTTCAACATTTTGATATAATCTTTCCTTTATCTATTTTAGCACTTTTAAACACAACTTTTTTATTTTGATTGTTTAACATAAAACTATCTAATGCGTTTCTCACATGTATTTGCTATTCTTATGCAGATGTGTGTAACGTGTGAATAAATGTGTTCAAAAGTGTAAATAAACCGCCAGCATTCGAGTGTAAACATTCACTCTCATTGCACCAACATAAATAGCAACTGAATGGGTTCATATACAACAGCATTACTCCTACAGATATTCAATTTACTTTAAGATGTATCTAGTATTTTCCGAATATGTATGTAGTTAGTGATATGTAGCTGAAGAGAACGTTGCGAACTGCACATGCAAGTCCGAAAACCCTGCAAATATCATATATTTATGTACATATGTACATATCTACAAATAGCACGTCGGGTAAATCTAGAAATACATATGTATGTAGATACATATGTGTACATATGTCTCCTTACAAATTTATAGAGCAGCATTCGAATTGAACCGATCTTTTGCTTGTGTAGAAAATATATTATATTATGCTTGTATACTAATATCCAGAATTTTAGAAAATATTTATTTAAATCTCCTAGATCTCCTAAATATGGTTCGTAAAAGCTATCGCAGAGTTACTTACAGGTAGTCACATATCTGATATACCGGATGGCCAGCTAAGAATGCAAAGTGTTGTATATCGGAAACTATTCGTCCGAGAGACTTGCGGGAAAAAAATATATTACTAAAGTGGTCCAAACAAGACCATGGAAAATATTGTCAGATTTCCAAGATGGTCGCCAGGGGCCGTAACCGCCACCTTAAACTTTTAAAGTGATTTTTCATTGAAATACACCCCTTGAATGTTACCAAAACTATGTGTGCGTTATTCGATGTTTTGTTAAATAAACAGCTGTAACTCCTAAACGACTGAACGGATTTTAACGACCTTGGTTCCGTTGGAGCATTGTTATTATTGAAGCATATACTGTAATTTGGATAGAGTACATATACTTTTCAACAATAAAAAAGCGCACTAGAAAGAAAAGTTGGATTCCAACAATTAACTCCTTCGACCGAACTTATTCATTATTCTGCTTTTCCAGATATTTTGATTGTTGTTTAGCTCAAATCCAACTCTATTGGATTAAAAAAATGGAGTGTAATAAAAAACTACAAATTTACCAAAAAATTAGTCCTATTTTCCTGATATTCTTGCCACTTGTGGGTCAATTACAACACTCTAATTCGAATAAAGATCAAATTTGTTACAAAATCCTTACAATATAATTTGGTTTTCGTTACAACTTCGTCAGTGGAATAAAATTGACATTTAATTCGTGTCAAATAATAATAAATAAATAAATAACTAACCATGCCTATCAACAAAATTATCTACAGACAAAGAAATTCAGTGATATATAGGATTATGTTTACAAAACAGTGGGCAATTTAAGATATGTTTGAAATGTAAAATTATAATCATAAGAATAATGATCCTTATATCAACGTATTTTTTTGTCAAGCTCTAACAATTTTGTTCAAGGACTAGAGAAAAACATGGCAAAAACCTAGTCAAGAGCTTAATTTGACAAGTGGAAAGAATATCAGGAAAATAAGATAAGTAAAAAGGTCATAAAAATACACATTATATCAAAAAATTAGTTTAAGTTGGCTGCAATACTGCTTCAATTTTTCCTATTTTCAATACATCGACAAAATATACAAATACAAATGCGAATTTTAACAAATTTAGTAATGGAAGATGAGCAAGATTTTTTAAATGAATTCAATTGTAATGGTGAGTTTTACAAGCGATATGTGGATGATTGCATATGTTGCGTACCGGTACGTATCATGTTATACACTCATTTCATTCCTATTATGATGCTTAAAATTAACATTTGAAAATGAAAATCACATTCTATACATTTACTAAATGTTAATATAATACATAATAACTCGAGCATAAAAAATTGGTACATAAAACACATTAGCAGTACTAGACACTTAAATTACTAGCCACTAGTTGACCTGCTATTAAATTAACACATCCTGAATTTAGAAAAGAGAATTTGAGCAATTTAGATCAATATTGGACACAACTAGTTATCCAAAAGAATGTTATGAAAAATTAATAAAACAAAACAATACATAGAATATACAGCACAGGCACTAAACTAAATAGTAAGACATATACATACATATATCATGCAGTCCCATGCATCAGTGACCTAACACACATTAAATCTGAATTAAAAAAGTCAGGTATGTATATATATTTACACCAAACAGTAACAGACAATTATTTACGAATTTAAATCAAATTATCAAAAAATCAAAGGAATGTCGTATATAAATTAGAATGCAAAGACTGTAATAAATATTACGTAGGTCAAACTAGACAATATTTTAAAAAACGCTTTTATAATCATATCGCATAATATAGCCGCGGAAACTGCTTTGTCTAAGCATTCTATAGAATTATCACACAACTTTGATTTCGAAAATGTAAGATTAAAAAAAAAGGAAAGAGTTATAAAAAGAGATTAATATATGAAATGATATGCATTAAAATCGAAAAGAACGCGGTCAATTTTAGAAGAGATATTGAAAAGGATTATTTTTATAATAATTTAATCACCTAATCACGCATGAATTTTATCAAATTAAGCTCTTCACTATGTTTTTTGCTATGTTTTCCCCTAGTCCTTGAAAAGAATTGTTAGAGCTAGACAAAAAATACATTAATTAAGGATCATTATTCTTATGATTATAAATTTATAATTCAAAAATATTTTAAATTGCTCCCGATATTGTAAACATAATCCTATATACCATTGAATTTATTTGTCTCTAGATCATTTTATTGCTAGGCATGGCTAGATGTTTATTATGTTTATTTGATACGAATTAAATGTCAATTTTACTCCACTGACGAAGTTATAATGAAAACCTAATAAATTGTAAAGGTGGTAAAGGAATTAAATGCGTTTGAATTGACCTAGAAATTGAAAAACAATGAGAAAATAAAATAATACGATGATATAAGAATCATTATTCTTATGCTTATACATTTAGAATTCAAAAATATATAACATAATATATAAATATATAATTGTATTTCTTTCTCTATAGATAATGATATTGATAGGCACGGCTAGTTGTTTATTTTAAATACTTGACAGGAGTGTCAATTTCTTCCGCTGACGAAATTTGTAACGCTTGTGGAATAAATTGATTTTTAATCGAATAGAGTTTGATTTGACCTAAAAGGGGAAAAATATCTGGAAAATAGTATCTAAAGGTCAGAGAAAGATTATTCTTTCCACTTTTACGTCAATTACATTACCGCAAAACAAAATGCAATATATTTATTAGGTATTGTAATGGTGCGACACCAGGAATCTATGCAAAAAGTATTTGAGTGGCAACGTTCACAATGATTGAAATAGCACCTACACATCAGATTAAATGGAATGAAATCTAATCGAGTAGTAAATCCACAATGAAGCCGCAGTACAGTTTAATACACCCCAGAATTTGCTTTCATACAAAGCTTCAAATAAAGAAACGTATAATTTATAATGATCACCAGATTACGGCTAGAATACAAGAAATTGGATAGCTTAATTGAAAGGAACTCTGCTCCATTGGAATACAGCAACTTTCTGATTTATAGACAAGTTTTGACAATGGTTTGAGTTAGCACTGAAATATTGTTAAAGATAATAGTTATTTTGTTCCATATAATACATATCAATTGTAATACCCAAGGCAATTTCTGTTCATGTTCCAATATTGGCCCTTCCAGAAGATCTAATGATCAAAACAATTAAATATTCGATATAAAACATTACAGAGTACATTCTTATAGTTCAAAAACATTACGTAGATGTGACAGGAACTTAAATTTATACAGGCATTTCACGAAAACGAATATAACATGTAGTAAATGAAATGTATGTTTAACTAGCATTAGTAAAGTAAAATGAGTCATAAGAACATATTGTTTCATATTAGATGCGACTATGAATGTATTTGGCACAACAAACTGAAACAGTTTAATCGTTTGTCAATTGGCAATTAAGGCCAATCAGTGATTATGGTGGCATTTTCGTTGAGTTCCAGCACGGCACAGATCATACACATATAAACTATAAAATAAATTCCTTTATAAAATAGACTTCATTATAGTTTTTGGATTATTTCTTTCCGCATAAGTCATAGACAAATACATAGTATGTACCTACATAATAAAATTTAAAGCAGCTGTTTTGTGTAATATTAATTTTATTTTAATTGATTTTTGCAACAAATGGGCGAACGAAACTTAATATATATAAATACATATAATCCTGTAAAAACAATAAGCTCTATCAAGTGACTAAAAGACTACAATTTCAACTATATAAACACATTAAAATAGGTAAGTAATTTTAAAATGAGACCAACACGTTGAACGTTGTTTTAGGTTTATGACCATAATATAACCTGACTTGGTCTTTTAATGGATGGAGATCGAAAAGATATCCAGTGTGGTAGAAAGGTAAATAAAAAGGAAGTGGGCTCTTCGTTGCCGTGCAGATACTATATTGTTAATGTAAGTGCGTCGAGATTACCTCGGTTCAATTTAGTAACGGGAGAACGTGATCGTGCAACTCTATCAGACCTCCGGTGTGGTGTGTCTTCTGACCCGAATTTATTCAATGAAGCAAATGGAAGAGCATCTTGGAGTGCGGGTATGTTTAGGTAATCGCCTCAGTTCAGAGTGGCATAGCGTCAGCGCCCTAAGAAGGAGGAATTCGCTTGTTGCGAACATAAATTTTACACAATGAGCGTTTCTGGTAATCGAATGTCAACCCGAGGAGATCCCTTTAATACAACAATATATTTATTTATTTCCGGTTGACATGTTTAAAATGGAAAGGAAAAACAAAAGAATACCGCATGTGTATTCTGTCGTTTCCAACGCGTTTATAATACATTAAAACTGCACGATAGTCATAAAATTCTATTTGTAGAATTGTTACATATTTACTATCAATAGATATATTGGGTTTACGAGCATGTTGCCATTACACGATACCGTCCGCTATTATTCATGACTGAAGTTTTCTTATGCTCTTTGCCACGGTTTTTATTACTTTTTGATTTTGGTTTTAGAAACAACGCCTACTGTCTTAAAACTTTCGGTATTAACATTATTTTTTCCAAACATCCTGGACTTAATTTAATTGTTATTCAAACTAGGAATAGGTTTTTAAATATCTTACGAATACTCCAACAATTAGTAATTTTTTGGCAGTGCCCCTCTATTGGAAAGAATACGAAAAAGCTTCTATAAACAGGAAATACCAGAATTATATATCTAGATATTTCACGTACACTTTTCTATATAACTGAACGTAAACGGCACACATAAGTACAAAAGCCTAGCGTGCACGAAATTACGAAATGTCGAGGTGGCGGGACTGGCAACATTGCATGTCCGGATTTTGAAATTGCTATAACTCGGTTAATATGAAAACACAAAATTTTCTTTTTGCGACACAAAACGGCACAAAATAAGCACAACGAGGTAGAGTGCACGAAATTTTGAAGTGGCGGGGCTGGCGACATGGCTGGTCCGCCTGCTTCCTACATTCTACGTTGTACTTCTTTTACTTTGAGAGTCAGGATGTTATGGTTCATGGCGTTAAGTGAACCATATGGTGCAGCTGTTTATTGTTTGTGACGATATAATCAAGTCTCGCTAGTGCTTATAATTCTTATTGGTTCTGACACGACTGACAATCCGGTTTTATAGAACAAATCCTTCATTTTAAAACTGTAATATATATCTTTAGCGTAATCAATATTAAAATACCATTATCAAACCATTTCCATCGAACCCTAATATATTATCTACAACTCTTTCAGTATTTTCCAAAAATAAGCTGTCGTGTTTTTGTGGTGGATGGTAAACAACTGCCAGTAAATATCTTTGATTTTGAATCTTTATTTCCAAACTTAATAACCACTTATGTTGAGAACCTACAATACTTTCCATTTCATAATGCCAATAATCCTGTATAGATATATATTAGTATCCCACCTCATAACAATAAACGAAAGCAAAACAAATTATATAGTTTTCTCAAGAAAGAACCGCACCTCAACTTTCAATATCAGAATAAAAAATCAAATCCTACAGGAAGCAACAGAAACAAAATACCTAGGACTAACGTTACAAAAAAAGTTAAAATGGAATGAACACGTCAAAGATCTAATAAAGAAAAACACAACAACCATAGCATAAATAACCAAAATAAGTAACTTAATACCAGAACACATGAAAAGATCAATGTATCATGCCCTATTCACAGCCCATATATGAGCTACATGATAAATGTATGGAGCGACACAACGAAAAGAAACATAGATAAGTTACCAAGACAACAGAATAACGGGAGTATACGAACGAATATGCGAATTAAGTATCCGGCAACTTGCTAACTTTACAAATTTAATATTAATACACAAAATGAAAAATGGATTATTAAAAATCAACACCAAATTAAGAAACAACAAAGAAACACATAACCATAACACAAGGAGACACTCACATACAAGAACTGAAAGAATTCTAATTAAAAAGTACAAAAAAGTTCCAAGCACCAAAGCAATTGCACAACATAACAATTTACCAACTGAAATTAAACGGCTAAAACATACTCACTTCAAAAAAGAAACAAACAAAAGACTATTAACAAATAAAAATTAAGGAAAAGAAAAACAAGTAGTAAACGCCATAGCACTCTCAACACCGGTAGCTCGAGATGGGACACTGCAATCCCATTATCTCGATGTGAAGACAAGAGAGTGGGAACATCTGCATCAGATATATATATATATATATATATATATATATGTATGTATAATAATAATAAATTTTCTCCTATTAATTGTTGTTGCTGTTATAGTTACATAACCATCAACTTTTAATTCCTTCTGTTATCTTCTCATCAACATGGTTTCTACTAATCCTACTAAAATTGGCTTCCATGTGTTGATTAGATGAATAATTTGATCATTCAAGAATCCTTGACAATTAGCCACAACAGTAATCTTCCTTGCAGTAGGGTTCTGTTTTTTTAATTGCTATAAGTATTTGATTTTCTGCTTCTCTTTTTCAACTATTCTCTTATAGCATGGGCACTTCTCACATACTGTATGATGATAGTCTATATTTATCCTAAATGTTTCACTAGTTCTATGCAATACACACATTTTCCAATTTCCGCGTTACATTCACTTTGTTTTATGTTCTTCAGTACATTTATCCTTGTTTCTACATTCCTTGGAAAAATGTCCATATCCCTCACATTTGTAACATCTAATTACATTGTTATATTCCTACACCTTACATTTTTCCAGCCAACATTTAATGTTACTAGCTGCATCATTTACGCATATGTAGCTCTCTTAGTTATTTCTGTAGCTACGATTTTAGTTAAATGAGCAAATTTTTAGTGTTTTTGGCTGATTATATGAAGTTCCTAAACAAACAATTGAATAACGCATTCCCGAGAAATTTCGAAATTTATAATTTTTTTAAATGGAACCCCTGTATTATTTGTACAAATTTTTGATCATCATAATATTTTGAACAAAAATTATTCAGTACATAACTATTCTCAACCTAAAAATAAACAAATGAGAAGCGTTCAAAGTTTAAAAAAATTATTAACATGTAATTCTACATATGTAGGCGCTGGAAAATCATAATAAAATCTTATGTTAACAGTAGAATAAAAACAACAAACACAATAATCAAATAATTTTCCTTTTGTATTACGAAATTTTGCTTAACTCAGCAAATGCTCGAAGACATTGCCGTGTTGTTCAATGGATTTATCGGCTCTCGCAATAACGCTATGTGTGGCTTTTCTAATAGTTCGACCAGAAATATTATTTAACGTTTGCCTAATACTATTTTCAAGTTCCATCACACTTTGATGTCGCTGCTTGCAAACCTTATTCTTCACAAAACCCCAAAGTTGAAAATCGAGAGGTCTCAAGTCAGGAGAGCGTTCAGGCCAATGAATAGGCGCGTTGGTTCCTATCCATATTCGATTAAATGTATTACTTAACAGATTAGTAGTATTAGCGAAATTATGAGCCGATGTCCCATCCTGTTGAAAATAAATACGGAGCCTATGAAGCAGTGGCATATCATCTAAAAGATCATCCAGTATTTTTGTTAATAACCCAACATAGCGGTCTCCAGTTAAGGTACCATGATAGAAAACTGGACCTACAATTCTGTTACCCATTAATCCACACAACACATTTAAACTAAACCGATGCTGGCGATTGCTCGGATCTACTCTCAGAGGATTTTCTCTACTCCATTTGGATTTTCTTATTGTACATTTCTAAATTGTACAAATTAAATTAATTTGATCGCAAAATTTTTATGCATAATACCTACCTGAATTCGAAAAGACTCATCAAATTATAGAACAAAATTAAAGTTATCTGGACGTTCATTACAAAAATTTCTCAACCAATTACAGAAAACTAATCTTCTTTCTGCATCACCGGGAAGTAAAATTTGAACTTTGTGGGCGCAACTTGTGTTTTTTACAATGGCGCACTGTACTCAAATCTAATTCTCTGGTGCAACTTCGTATGGATTTTTCTGGATTGGTTTCAAAAAAAGCACCACATTTACTTCTGTTTCTTCGTCTATTATAAAATCATTCTTCTTTCTTCGTATCTTAAATGTATCTTCATTACTTCGAAATTTTCTATTCTATTTTCTATGGTTTGGTGATCAACGATTCACATAAGTATGTTTCGGCACAGTATAACCAGTATGGACATTTGTGTCGGCACCTTTGATCTTTTATGTATATTTTTGAATAGCCTCTAAGTATACAGTGAAGTTAGGGGCATCTTAACAGGATGACCAAATCAATAAAATTGAATGTATGCGAAACCGCGAAAATGGTAATTATTTTGATAATTGAAAAAGTAACATTTAATTGTAAAAAGGAAATGTAACCCTCGCCGGCTTACTTTTATTTCCAGAGTAGGTCGGAATAAAATACACACCATCTTCTTAATAACACTTTATTCTGTATCTAACTTCATCGTAGTGATATCTAAAAGTAACTACATGCTACCAACTGTAAATAATACCTTTGTTTATACAATATCATTATTTATTCAATTTAATTGGAAGGTTTAACGGAATTTAAACACAAAAGTTGTAATATTAAAAGTATGTTATTACATGCATATTGAAGCTAAAAAGGTTTAGTAATAAGATACATAAAACAAACCAAATTACGAAAAGTACATAGCTGATTACACTTATTCCTATACTATACAGGATGTCCGCGAAATGCAAAGCATGCTTTTAAGGGATGATAGCTACAACGATTTAGAAACAAAATCATATAATACACCTTGGGTCTATCTGTAAGCGTAAACGAGAAAAAAAATTATTTCTCATGTCACAAACTTCGACACATACTGTACACCGGCAGCTGATTAGTGCAAGATTTACAACGATTACAGGAGTGTGTTCTTGAAAATGGGCAACACAGCGAGGCTTTCCTGTAATACATTTTCTCCTGTCTCAAAAAAGTCCTTTTTAGGACCACCAATTTATCACAAATAAAAGAAAAGAACTCATAACATAATTGCAGTAATTATATTTTTTTCATTCAATGCGACTTTTCCTCAACTTAAATTTTCATTTACCAATCGGAGGCTGCTATTAAATACGCCCTTTTCACTCTAACTTCAACATAACATCGATTTTATTGTCATAACATTATTAAAAAAAACGAAAAGGTACCTTTATTTTAAAACGTATGGCTATTGACTTCGTACGATACAAGTTCAAGGTCATATAAACAGATGATGCTTGGCTTGCATCTGCGCTTCTAACGGCATGTGTACAGTATGGTGGAAGAGAAATGACACCACGCTTCAATTTCAAAGTATGAAATAATTCGTTTTCATCGTTATTTTCAACCCTGAATTTTTTATATGGTTTTTTGGTTATTTAAGAAGCAATATGGATGAGTTTTCTTGTACAGTTTGACCAAATAAGGTTTTTTAGAAATAATTTTTTTTCTCGATTACGCTTACAGATAGACCCAAGGTGTATTATATGTTTTTGTTTCTAAATCGTTGTAGCTATCATCCCTTAAAAGGATGCTTTGTATATCGCGGACATCCTGTATACACGTTACGCACTACACTATATACATACGTAAACAAAAATGGTATAACATATACCGAACACTTCTTTATCAAACAGCACGATAAATAATTATGAGCGTTAAATTCTTCTAAAAACACAAAACATGAACAATCCGCCATACTGTTAAGATGAACTATTCGCTTCTGCGCACAAAAACCGATGCAATGAAAATTGGTCAAATGTCCATACTGGTTATACTGTGGTTTCGGTAACGAAGCACATTTTTTCCATTCTTTCTACAAGTCAGTTATACCTCTAGCATATCACACTTTTCTGAATGCGTAAACGGCATTATTTTTAATAAATAGGGGGGAATTAATGATTATAATTATAAGAAAACAACATAACACAAAATCAACTAACCGATCAACGACCGATTAATAATAATAAACTATTTTAATAACTAACCGTGCGAAAGAGACTTAAACGTTTTTGACAACGTAATTGAGTTTGTTTTGTCTAAAAGTGAAAGAAGCCTACTATTAATAATGTGTCTTGTGTCTTGCACAATTAAAATCAAACACAACTGCTTTATTATTCGCAAAACAAAAGCCACACAAAGCGTTATCTCGAGAGCCGAGAAATGTATTGAACAGCGCACTTAGGCAAAATTTTGTAATACAAAAGGAAAATTATTTGATTATTGTGTTTGTTGTTTTTATTCTACTGTTAATGTTATATTTTATGATGATTTTCCAGCACCTACATAGAATTACATGTTAATAATTTTTTAAAACTTTGAACGTTTCTCATTTGTTTATTTTTAGGTTAAGAATAGTTATGTACTGGATATTTTTTGTTCAAAATATTATGATGATCAAAAATATGTACAAATAATACAGGGGCTCCATTTTAAAAAATTATTATATTAAAGTTTCGAAATTTCTCGGGAATGCGTTATTCAATTATTTGTTTAAATTCCATAGTAATCAGCGTTAAAAACACTAAAACTTTGCTCATTTAACTAAAATCGTGGCTACAGAAATAACTAAGATAGCAATTAGTGCACCGACAACTTTGGACACGGTGCGGTGTATACATATGTATATGTATCTCTGTGTGAATCTCTCCAAATAATTACATCCACAGATTAGATTAGATCTAATCTAATCTGATCTACATCCACAGAGTAATTACTTAAAATTTTTAATTTGTGCAATGCTGCCAGGACGCATTTATGATTTTTTACAGAATCATAAATGGAACCAAAAACTTTGTTGTTATTAATAGAATCTACTGTTGACGAGACTGGTTATTCAACTGTCAATAACATGTCGTCGCTGTCCTCACAATGTCGGATTTTGTCCATGTCAAGCGATATGTTCACCTATATGTGTATTTCGAGTGGGTTGACCGCATCATTTACTCGTAATTAACCGATTTGTGTTGCTACGTATTTTACATTCAGTTTATTCCAATTAAAAGCGAATATACAGCTCATTTAATTTTCTCGTATTGGTTGAAAAGGATACCATTGGTTTAATATGTTTAAAGATTGCTATTACTGATTTAACTGCGGCGATCTAATTTTGTATGCGTCTTTAAATAAGTTTGACTTAATTCCTCATCTAGTTAATTGTAATATTAAGCTTAAAATAATTGTGTTCTCTAAATTCATTTCTTAGAAATAAAAAGCTACTACTCAAACACATCAAACCAAAGATATGCTTAGCAGAATAAGGATAGCTTACATAACGTATTAATTTTGCTAGAAAGAACATGGTTCGCAAAAGGAAACCAAGTAGACGTAAAAAGGTAAGTAACGGGATGTGATAAAACCAAATAAAGAATCAGTCAATGCGAATATGAACAAACTGGCTCTACAACTTCTATTCAGTCGTAATAACGTTGAGAACTGACCATATGCTGTTTACTGCATTTACAGATACGCTACTTTATAACAAACTTCTAGCATTTAAACCTACTACAGACGCTTTATTATACCTGCATTGTGTACTTAATTAAACAACTTGCAGTAATAAGTTTTTTTATCAATATCTATACTTGCGCAACTGTTTTTTTACTAAAATTAATTCCTTATGGTATACAGGGTGTCTACTGAATAGTATATGAAAATAAAAGAGGTTAAAGCTAATGGCATGGAAACCTAAATTTCAAAAAATGAATACTTTATGTTCATGCAGTAACGAGAAAATAATATTTTTCAATTGCAGTCCGGCACTGTTGTTCGAGCCCAACGCATAAATGGATGGACAACACAGGCAGAACGTTGAATCATTCACAGGTATTCGTTGTGTACGTAATGGCAAGTTATACGATTACTGAGGACATGGACATAATATCTACGGAGAAACAGGATAAAAACTTTTACTTCACCCGTATTACGTACAGAAAATCCAACGTGTAGACAATGATTTTCCTCGACGGGTTATCTGTTTTGAATGGTTTCGTCAAACAGCACTTCTAAATCTTCAATCCGTGATCCTGTTTACCGATGAATACTGCTTCACAAAACATGGTGTGCTGAATTGCGATAAAATTTATCACTGGGCCGTTAAAAACTCACAAGATATCCATCAGAGTTCATCCCAACATAGGACAGCAATAAATGTATGGGTCAGAATATTGGGCGAACATTTATTTAGGCCACATGTACTTCCCGAAAAATTAAATGTGGTAGATCATTTAAATTGTTTGCAAAATACGTTACCCGATTACTTGGATGACATACCACTTCATGTACCACGTCAAATGTAGTTCATGCACGATAGGGCACCTCCACATGTTGCCCGACTTCTATGGGAACATTTAAACCAAGCATTTACACATTGGATAGGCCGAGAAAGAACTATGCTGTGGCCAGCACGAAGTCCCAATTTGAATCTGTTGGGCGTTTTCCTGTGAGGATATATGAAAAACTTTGTTGATGATCGTCGACGGGAAATTTTTGACGTTGAGGCTCTTCGAGACTGTGTTGTCACAGCGGCCACCTTATGATACGTTTTGCCGTCGCACAGAAACGTGCATCGGGAGCTGGTGGTAGTAATAACAGACATTACTTCTCTAAGTTTTTGTCCTGTTTCTCATCAAACAGTCCTCTTCAAGACTACGAATTATTTGAAAAGAAAAAACTATTAACTACGAACGCGATCTCAAATACTAAATTATTAATTAATATTGAAAGTTTCTGTAATGAGAAAAACAAAAACACCTGATTCCTACGAAAAAAAACACGTCAACATGAATAAAATCTGTAGTAGGTGTGTGACCTTGTTATACATAGAATATTTGTGAAAAGACCACATGTGCAATTCATAGAGCAGCAAAGCTGCTTCTTAAATAAATGCATTCATAGAGTACAATAAGCATTTTATTCACATATCATTGAACTTGATAAGAAATATCTGTTTATGTCTATTAGAAATTTTTGCGGCGTACCTTTTTTTCTTGTACACACCTGTCAGACCCGGATTCAACAAAATTTATTTAACAAAATTTGGTAATTATTAAATGAAAAATTATTTTAATATATGATCGGATTTACCTTTCTTGTAATATTAGTTTTATACTGTTTATTTTTCCGACAGTATTCATTTGATACCTTGTATACAAATACATATATTGTTTAGAAGATATGTATGTATATACAACATATATAGAAGTTTCTTTAAATATAGGCTTCAGCGGACTAACATTAAGTAACAAATTTTATAAGACTCTTTATTAGTATCAAATATTTATACCATTAAATAACCATAAATGACAAAGATTACAGAAAGTGTTATGTGCAAAGGCCTTTCCGTTAATTCTACCGTTCAGTTAATGTCATTAAATACAAGTTTGTCACATTTAACAGTTACATTATATTGGTAATTCCTCATAAATTTTTTGTCAAGAGAAATGCCACACACATAGCTTTTCTACCTCATGTTCAACCTGTAAAATAGGAAAATACTCTATTATGTCTGAAATTAAATATCAATGTAAGTAATACTTACTTTTCACTTCGATGGTTTAAAATTTAGTTAGAAGTATACTCTGTTCTTTAATAAGGGGAGTGAATTGAATACAGGCCGCCAAAATGTAGGCTTAGGACTGGGTTGCTGCCGGTCATGTTTTCACTGCCAAAAGTGGGTATTTTAGCGACGCCATATTGTAGACACAGCTGATTGAGTAAATACATATTTCGTTAAATATTTTCCTATTATCTTTTTGTGTTTCTACTACGTTTAAACAAGAAAATCCGTTTTTTTAAACTAGTTGCTTGTAAAAATGGATCGACGGTCTAATACAAGTGGACTATTAACTCCAAGAAAACGTGCTAGTTTGGGACATGGATATTTGTACAGGAAAAGCAAGTTACATTGAACATAATTACAAGAAAATAGTAATCCTACAATAAAGAAAACGCTGCAAATTTGAAACACTTATATAAATATTCATAAATATGTATATTTATATTTAACAATAATAATAGATGACAAGTGTTTACCATATTATTGGTGAATATAAAGCTAGAGGACTAATTTTACCACCATTAAAATCAGGCAGAAGAAAGGCGCTGCTACCTACAGTTGACGATAGTATTGAATACATGATAAGAAGAATCTTGCATGGCCTTTTTGCGATGAAGAACTTCCTATATTACACAGAATCTTAAAGAAAATAAAGAAAGATCAAACTATACCTCCAATGAGTCGTTCAACTTTGTATAAATTAATGAGATGCTTAATTTTAAGTAAGTTTCGATACCAATTATTTAAGTGTTTTATATAATACAGAGTTTGTATTTGCAGATATTAAAAACATAATCATAAAAGTTTACTGCTCGAAAATATTTATCTTCAATATCAAAATATAGAACTGAGCAACGCCCAATCTATTATTTAGACGAAACATGGGCTGAATTAAGGGGACACAAGAGCAAATGTGTGGGTAGATGTTAATGTTACAACACGCAAACAAGCATTTACAGATGGTGTAACTACTGGTCTCAAAAATCCTGGTGGTAAAGGAAGACGCTTAATTATTTTACGTATTGATTCAAAAAGCGGTTTTGTGGACGATGGGTTACTGCTATTTGAAGAAAGAAGAACAGTTGAAAAAGAGAAAAAATACCAACAACTTTAACACAACTTTAACACAAAGATATTTATTCTGGAATAACAAAATTGAGATTTCTTAGCGTACCCAACGAATACGGGTCCACTATACACGTTTCGCTTAACGTTGGATGGCTTGATTACAGATGTGGTCATGCAGTAACGAGCTTTGCTCTTCTACCGCTAGGAGTCCTTTTATATAGCTATGTATTTTCTATAGTCAAATCAAACAAATACAACGTTATAAAGTAACAAATAAAAAAAAATCAGGATAAATTTACAAGACTAATTAATAAAAATATTATTTAGTTGCAGAGATAAAATTTTAGAGTTATCATCATTCTTTACAAATACGACAAAAATCTGCTACTTATAAAACTGCATTTCATTATACCTCACTGCTCGTTTATGTATGTTCTTTATAATTTATAGTACTATTTCCAGATATGTTTTCAACATTTAGGACAAAATAAATGTAGAAAAAAAAATGTAGATAATTTTTTAGCTGACATCAATACATCTTAACATCGATAAAAGTATCAACAACTTATTTCTGTGCAGAATTAAATCTGTTGTTTATTAGCTATAGCCTTCTTTCATCAAAATTTGAATATTTTTCGCATACACTCGTAAATAATGAGTTTCCAAAATATGTACCAATACCAATAATTAGTGAATTAAGTTTGTGATTATTGTTCACTTATATGGTTTCACGGCAAGAGAAAGTAAGTTTGTTTAAATTACGGCAAGAGTATATGTATAACTACCACTAATTTATTATTATAATATATTTTTATTGATGCACAGTAATCCACAATGAATGCGTTATTGAATGTTACCATACTACATATAGGTACCTGTTTTATTGCTTCTTACAATATATAACTAATTATTAATCTATCAGTGCAACTAACTTCACCTTTTAAACAAAAAAAAAAACAAAAAAAGTAGTGCATAGTAATTTTCACATACATACTCCTCCTCGAGCAGTTGTTTTGCAGTGAAATCTTTTAGCCCTAGAGAATGATGAATGAATGAATTTACAAAATGACTTCGAATTACATTTTGTTAATCGTGTTCATTGTTTGAAATATACTCTCAGAAAATGTTATTTTTTACTCTCTCGTATATCCAATTTCACCAAGCAATCCGCGTAGCCAGAGGCCTTCGGTACCAGCTGTTGCCAGTGCTATAATCTGCTTCCTTTGAGCTCACTGAGAAGGTGACTTGTTTTCTTATATTTCAAGATACTAAACAGTTTAGTACTGAACACATATCAGGTAGAGGATTCCCTGACAATTAGATCACTTGTACAACTTGCATGCACATAGCATACTATTTTTTCTTGAGAGTTCACATGATTACAGAGATGTTTTCTAAAGCAAGTTGTTGAAAGTGACAGGGTCTGTTCCCTTGTAAAATCAAAACGCATGGAAAAGAAATGGATATTTATTTAATTGCAATTAAAAAAAATCAGCCACAGGTAAAAGTAGAAATATTAGTAGGTATCATTTTAACGGTAAACAAATACTTTATCGATACATACTACTAAATAGAGGTAATTCCGTTTAAGAAAATGCCGTAAAATGAAATTGATACTAAAACAATATTTTTGAACACTCTGTATAACAAACACACAACATTTCAGTCCTTTAAAATAAAATGTTTCCGATATAGACTTCTTGCAACATTTTATTAAAAATAAATGAAAAATGACGGGGGAATTAAAATTTAACCAAAGTAGTGATTTCGGCAAAAAAATACAAGAAATTCAATAAGCTGGCATCGACGCATTTCCGAAAGGAACCTAAATAGAAATAAGTGTATCATTCCATTTTAAAAACTTGGCAATTATATAGGTACAAAGCCTTTTTTTAAATGGGGTCCTTTTGCCCTCATTGACATAGTGGCAATCAAAATTTCTATTGTGTTAACGATATAACTATTTCTTCTACGTTTTCCATCTCTTTATTACTTACACCATATTAATAGATTTAACATTCTCTTATAGTAAAAATAACACCACTCTAACTCCGATAATTCGAACAATAAACTTTGTAGCCATTATGAAACAGTGAATTCTGCGGAGTCTGTGGTTATATGCCTCCATCCAAAATAAAAAAAAATTCGACCGCCATCTGTACGAATTTTTACATGCGTAAAATCTGAAGCATTCTGGAACGAATCAAATTCCTGGAACTACAATCCAATATACGCGTTGAAATATATAATTTCGTAACTGAATTTATGTGCACGTAGTCAGAAAGGGGAGCCAAGCTGTTCATTTATTTATATCGAACGCGACGGAAAAAAAAA
>SMLS01072962.1:0-18294 GCA_004785975.1 Popillia japonica
GTCGTAGGCGATGTAGAAATTGAACCTTTGAATGAACGACAAGTAAGGGTCGTACGGAATTCCAAGAATATGGTATTACGAATATACAATTCATGTGAACATGCTATCGCTTTTGAAGATAACCAAACATTAGAAATTGACGAAAATATGCAAACAACGTTGAAAACATACCAGAAAACCGATCAATAACGTTAGATATGTTGAATATTGCAGATGATATTAGCGAGAACCAAAAGTTGGAGTCGTATGATCTCATACAAGAATACCGAGATTGTATTGCACTACCCTTTGATGAATTAGGTTGCACTAATATCATGACAATGGATATTATTGATAGTAATATTCCAGTTAGGTGTCAGCCATACAAAGTGTCACCCTCAGACAGAGAAACAATAGCAAGATTAGTGGATGAAATGAAGAGCACCGCAATCATCGCGGATACTAGTAGTCCATATGCTTCCCCAGTACTGTTGATCACAAAGAAAAACGGTGAGCCACCATTAGTAGTAGACTACCGAAAGTTAAACAAGCAAACGGTGAGAATAAATTATCCCATACCCAGTTTAGATGAACAATTTCAGTATTTGGCTAGTAGTAAAGTTTTTGCGAGTCTAGATTTAGCAAATGGTTACATGCAGGTACTTTTAACGAAATCAGCGAGTGAGAAGACAGCTTTTATAACACCCGATACGACAGAAAAAATTAAACCTTTGATTTTTGGCTTAACGAATGCTCCCTACGAATTTGTGCGGTTAATGAACCTGGTGTTGGGCCCGTTACGCAATAAAATTTGTTGTTGTTATTTGGATGATGCCACAATTCCCGCAAAGAACTGTAATGAACTATTATCGCGAATTAAATTAGTTTTAAGTGCATATCGAGACGCTAAGTTAACGTTAAACATAAACAAGTGCGAATTTGGTAAAACGGAAACAGACTATCTAGTATACGTTATTTACGAAGGTGGTTTGAAACCGGGACCGCGTGCAATTGAAGATTTTCCGGAACCGAAAAATGTCCACGATATACGGAGATTTTAGGGACTATCAGGTTTTTTTCGGAAGTTCATTCTGAACTACGCGATAATTGCGAGACCGCTTACCGAACTTACAAAACTCAACACCTATGAAAGTGACGACGATGAAGAAGTAAGCTACGAGAGAAAAGAAGACACAGACGAGGATGAGCAAGACAAAGCCGAAGAATATGAAATACCCAACGAAAGGCCTCGAAGAAGAATCCAGAGACCACAGAAGTATGAAGACTGTATATGCTATTAATATGTGAAAAAAAAGCGCACTATTGACTGATGTAGTGTTTTATAGTTAGCTTGAAGTATCTTAGTTTTAAGTAGTTTAAGATTTGACAAAAAAAAACATATTTATATATATGTCTGTGTTAAATAAGTTTTTAATACGAGCGAGGACGCTCTAGAGTCAGGATGAGCGAATGTTAGATATATTATTTTTAAGTTTGCCACGAAAAACAAAGTTGTCGTTGTCAGATAGAAGTTCTGGGTGACATTTGATTTGAATAAAGTTATTCAATTGAGAATAAACCTGTGTGTTTTATGAATAGAAGTTAATAATATACAGTACAAAATAAAAAAAAAATTAAAAAAATAAAAAAAAAATGCACATCCGTTTTATTTTGTAATGTATATATTTTACTAACCATGACACGGTCAACACCCGGAAACCCTCATTATTTAGTTATATGTATTAACGTAGATGGCGAATGATGACTACCCACCTGACGAATGATACCAAGGATAGGGGAGCATTCGGTAACATGCCAAAGGTATGTTAGCTGTTTCTAACCAAAAACTGGTCCATTGTAACAAGCTCAAACTGCCACCAAGTAATCACTTTTTATTTGTCTACTTATTGACTAGCATGTAAATACAGTCCACTATCTTGTTAAAAAGTTACAGTGGTTGATAGCTTAACATGCCGAATGATCCCCACTTTCCCCTAATTACTTGTAAAAAAGAAGCTGGTTGGAGATTGTTCCAAAATGTATGCAATAGCTCTACTGTTGATCTTAATTGTAACGGTACCACAGCAATCATAAATAAATTAGCATCTGTTACTTGTGTGTTAGTACTAAAGCACTGTTTATATTCACTTTGCCCAGATGCACCATCGCAGCCCCACTTAGCATCCCCACTAGTAAGTGGGGCTGCGAAGTGCTTAGTAAAGCAGTGTTAAACCGTCGCAAGTAAATTTATCGATCTCATCTAATCTGCTGTATAGAAGCCGTTCTGTTGTGTAATTTAGGAGCACTTGTAATTGTATACTTGCACCAGTTTCTGTTACCTGCAATCCGAGTAACAGACTTTCTTTTCCTCTGGGGCTCTGTAGCATGCTGGAAACCCATCATGCTCAATTTCCTTTAACATTCTTATCCTTTCATACTGATGTTGTGTTAATTATAAATCTACCAACAATGCTAAGCCTAGTTCAGCATTTATGGCAGTGGCACCTTCATATACTTTCTGTGGTTGGCTGTGGGCTGTCCGTATATTTTTTTATTCGCTCTTTAAATTTCGGCAAAATATTTTTTATAGTCTTCCTTTGTTCCTACCTGCACATCCGTTAAATTGTGATATGTATGTTTTATTTGATCGCACAAACTATCTACTTTACGATCACATTCAAGAAAACTACAAGACAACTCCCGATAAGAAACTGAAAAAATCGACATAGTAACCGTCCAATAACAATTTTGTACTAATTCACAAATATAGTATTGTACTTTATGAATTATAAAAAGTCAGCAAAGAAAGAAATTACAAGATAATACTTACACTTTAATCCTAACAATATATTTAGTTAGATACTACTTCCCGTTTTTTAACACAAATTCTATAGGACCAAATCAACTTGTACTTCAATTTAGCCGCTACGTAACGCACTACACAACAGTGCACAGTTCACAACTGCACTTGAAGTTTCAATAAGAAATGACAGTACTTCGATTGCTAATAATTATGTTTAGGTCTACTAAAAACATATTATCCTCCAAAGTAGCAGCTGAAATTTATACAACGAATACTACAGATAATTAGCAATTAGGTAAACTGATTTTCAAGCCGGAGGCAAGCGGAGCTAATTATGAGAAGTCTGCTTCAATTTTATTTTGCAAGCGATGGTAATATTTACAATAACAAACAAACAAAACATTTTCGTTAAATTACATGCATTATAATAAACATAAACGTGGACAATCCTTTAAATTTCTGTTTGTATAATAATATAGGTCAAACTAGAAATGTTTATTGAAATAATATTAACCGCTGATTACGGGACTATAATTTGTATTGACTTTGAATCGTAATATTTTATACTTAGTCGGCAATAAACACAACAAAATCGTTTTTTCAATTACATTTGATCGTTTGACTAATGATTTACCGCAAATTTGTAATGAAATTCACCAATTTCCAAAACTGATTTTTTGCCGCCTTTGAACCACTATGTGCCACTGCTTATGTTGCGCCGACAGCGGACAATAGCAAAAGAGAGTAGAAAAAACAACGTAAAATAAGTGAATGAGTTGTAAAAGAATTTTAAACTAAACTTGTTAAAACTTACAAAGTGATTTTTTATCCAGACGCTCACAATTCGGACATTGTTTATAAGATATACAGGATGGCGCACCCCATTCCCGTCGGTTTATATACGAGAAACGGTAAAGTATTTTAAAAATCTTTTTACTAAGGATTGCGTAGGTTCATTAGGAGCACATTTTAAAATTATTTGGAAATATACAGGGTGATCCAAAAAAAATGCGTACCAAAGTTATGAAAATTTAAATGGAACACCCTGTATATTCGTGCATATTTTGATACTGCAGGGTAAATAAAGGCTACTTACTGTTATATTCCCTATACCTAACTCAACCGGTTTTCGAGATATTTTAATATTTTTGAAAATGTAGATAAAAATTTACGAGGCATTTCTGTTTTACATGATTGAGCTAAATATTTTAAATTGTGTTTATTGTTTATTCAAAGGATTAAACTATATAACTAATTACAGTTGATATCTAGAAATTATGTAGGGTGATTTCTTTTTGGTTGAATATTATAGGCAAGTATCTCTTATGTTAAATGGAACACCCTGTATTTATGACCACATTTAGATTCTAATTTCAATTGTTTTTAAAACTGTACTAGGGTTCCCTATATCCATCTCCTCTAGTTTTTTAGTAATTTATGGTTTTTGATTCTTAATTTCCTACCATTTAATTCTCAAAAGTAGGTTTTGATGGAAACAAATGGCTAAATACCTATTAAAATAATTGTTTGATTGGTTACGTTTCACAATAATGAAAAAACCTCTTAACTAAGTAAATAATTTTTTTTTAAACAAATATCATTAAACAGTAAAAAAACTAGTATTTTAACAAATGCTCGAAATGATGTCCATCAGTTTTACTGCATAAACGAATTTTCTCTTGAAAAGACTGCTTCACTTTTGTTAAAATTTTTGGTACTATAGAGCGAAACGCTATTCTTGTTCGTTCTCTCATAAAGTCAGGTGTAGTTGGTGGTATACCGTACACTCTATCTTTAATATACCCCCAGGAGGCTTAGGTCTGGGGATCTTGCTGGCCAATGCTGAGGGCCGCCGCGTCCAATTAACCTATTGGGATATTGCCTATCCAACTAATTTCTAACGTCAATATGAAAATGTGCTGGCGCACCATCTAACTGTAACCACATCCTCTGTCTAATATCATCTTCCAAAAGTACAGGCAAATGTTCTCTTAAAAGTCGAAGAAACATGGCGCCATTTAAGAGACCACCAAAAAAGAAAGAACCTATCACCAACGTCCCAATTATTCCACCCCACACATTGACACGTCGTCTATGTTGCCTGGCTAGTTCTAAAAACATAGGGATTTTCGTCACTGTAGAAATGAAAATTGTGACTATAATCCATTATTGTGGAATGATAACTCATCCGAGAAAAGAACAAAATCGAAGAAATTTTCGTCATCACTAAGTCTTTCTAGAACCCACAAACAATAGTCGAGTCGTCGATCGTAATCCCGATACGGGAAAAAAATGTGTTTTTTTCGTAATTCTTCAAACGCTTCGCCTGCTGATTCCAATGTTTTCACCTATTTTACGTTGACTTGTATGTGGATTTTCTACCAGAGAGGCGATAACAACAAACTCATTTTGTGCATTGCCCGTAACAGGTCTCAGCCCTTCTGGTTTCTTATAACTTACGCTTCCTGTTTTTCGGAGAACTTGCAATGAATTTTCTAATGACCGCCTGTCAGGATGACGCCTGTTAAGATATTTTTGAGCATAAACTCTTGATGCTAGCAAGCAATTTCCGTCACACGCTCCGATTACTACAATCATATCAACTTTTTCGTTGTAAGAGTACGTTCTGATTTAATTATTGAAATTATTTCAACCTCGTCGAAGAGCGATGATAGTTTAACCAACATGAACTGTCAAATAATTTATTTGCCTGTAGAAATGATAACAACGTCAGGCCTACTTTTGGATCCTAGATTACTAAAAAACTAGAGATGGGTATAGGAAACTCTAGTACAGTTTTAATGTTATTTGTTTAATAAAGTTTTATTTACTTAGTTAAGACCCCTTTTCATTATTATGAAACAAAACCAATCGAACGATTAGTTTAATAGGTATTAGCCATTTGGAGTAATAATTCCATCAAAACATATGTTTGAGAATTAAATGGTAGCAAATTAATGTTTAAAATCAAAAACTATGAATTACTAAAAACTAGAAGAGATGGGTATAGGGAACCCTAGTACAGTTTTAAAAACAATTGAAATTAGAATCTAAATGCGGTCATAAATACAGGGTGTTCCATTTAACATAAGAGAATTACTTGCCTATAACATCCAACAAAAAAGAAATCTTGTTTTTGAACACCCTACATAATTTCTAGATATCAACTTTAAGTAGTTATAAAGTTTAATCCTTTGAATAAACAATAAACACAATTTAAAATATTTAGCTCAATCATGTAAAACAGAAATGCCTCGTAAATTTTTATCTACATTTTCAAAAATATTAAAATATCTCGAAAACCGGTTGAGTTAGGTATAGGGAATATAACAGTAAGTAGCCTTTATTTACCCTGCAGTATCAAAATATGCACGAATATACAACGTGTTCCATTTAAATTTTCATAACTTTGGTATGCAACTTTTTTTTTGATCACCCTGTATATTTCCAAATAATTTTAAAATGTGCGCCTAATGAACCTACACAATCTTTAGTAAAAACATTTTTAAAATACTTTACCGTTTCTCGTATATAAACCGACGGGAATGGGGTGCCCCACCCTGTATATAGGAAACAGTATAGGAATTTTATAAGCTAAAACTACCGTCAAAGAATTTATTTTTAATATAATAGACCATCACAATACATATCTTAAATAACTTTAGTCACAGTCACTATTTTCTGGCATACTCACATCACTTTCTCTTACAGTGCTATTCGTCATTTCAGCGTCTTCTTCTTCATCTTCTTCTGCTTCCATTTCATATATTCTGACTTTTCGTCGACTATCAGCTAACACTACGGATACGTTTCTAAATCCAGAAACTGCAAAACTAGACGCAATCATTCCATCCAAGATTTTTAATACGGAATTGCCTCCGAAAGTTGCATTTATTTTCACCAGAACTTGGTCGAATATAGAAACTTTAATATCAACATTTTCTAATCTTTCTCTAAGAATAATACTAGGACATTGATACATCACTGCAGTTTTAGTGGGATTATTTTCTTGTAGTAATAAAGACAAAATATTACTAGTGTAAAATTGAAGATCAAGAATTTCGTAGTTCTTTGGTTGGGATTCCAAATCTTGATGAGAAGCATATACAGTACCTGCCTTAACATGAACTGAGTGTTCATTATTAATTTCTATAAAATAAAAATGTGGTGACGGGGGGCAACTCAAAAGAAGCCCGAGTAGTACTGTATAGGGACCACTTGTTATATTAGTAATTTTTAGTATTGAATGAGAAAAATTCATAACATCTACAACCTTTATGGCTTCGAATTTATCAACAAGTGAATACTGTAACTTATCAAATATGTTGGAGACAGATTTTTTTAGCATATTAAATTGTTGTATTAGAGATGTGTCTCTGTAGTGTTTCATTATTGAAGGATTATTTTTAAAACATTCATTTTGATTTAGAAACGTGTTCCATTCATTCGCATCGATTTCAAATGGGATAGTCAACGGCGCATCCATCAAATATTGTCCCAGTTTTTCCATAATAAATTTAGGCTTTTTTCTGCCATCTGGAGAATTTATTGTACCAATATCGTCAAAATTCAATAAAAACTCAGTTATATGTGCCACATCTTGTTGTGTCATTTTCGGAACTTCCGGTGATACCTGTTCATCTATTAAATGAACTATAGCTGAATACAACCAACGGAAGAATGCTTTGTAGTTTATCATAGAAGTGTTTATTATCTGTTGCATTTCGCCGCTTTTATTAAGGAAAGCCCCACTAGCTGAAATTCCTTCAGTAACTTCATATTCATTCAACCCCAAAATCTGGAAAAATAATAAATATATTATATTATATTATATTATTATAATATTATTAGAAGTTGTTAGACAATTTAAATCAGGTTTTTTGATAATATAATTCTTCTTACAAATTAGGAGTGCAATTTCGAAGTATCGTCAAGAAAAACTAATTTTTCTATTAACGTTATTAACAGGTTGGCTGCCACAGGCATCACCGGTGATACCGACTAAAAATGACTGCTAGGCCGAAAGTATCGCCGGTGATACCGAACATCAAGTTAGCAATACTAAATATATTTTCGTGGCCTCTAACGAATGGCTCTGTGAGCGGTATGTGGCGTGGTAGGAAGGTATCATGTGTTGCGTATGTCGTTTTCGGAATAACGAATCATTCGTCGGGAAATCACACGTGGTGGTGTCTCTCGTAAACATTGAGGTTTGCAGCATATTCTAGTGACCACATCTGAGATCACGAAAGATAATAGAAAAAAGAGAAACAAATATTTTAACTGTTACGAAAAAGAAATCGAATTGCAAAGAATAAATATGTTTGCTTCACATATTTTGCTAAACTGCACTGATTATTGTTTATATTAGTACATTATCACCGATAATGACCATGGCTTCTTAGGAATAAATTCCGTTATATGTCGCTAGCATCATCGGTGATTCCAGATTTGCATTTGTAACACGCCATGGGTATCACCGGCGATACCGTGTTTTTTAAGAAAAAAAAATTTTATCGTCTTTTTGGTTTTTACATACTAAGAATAAATATTTTTTAACGAAAACATGTCATATTTCATATTTTTTCATGTTGGCCTCAGGGATATGTTCTTTACATCTTATGGTGGCAGCCAGCCTGTTAAGGTTGTTACGTAATCCACTTTTATTCCAAATCAAGTAAAAATTTTCGTATCCAGTCTGTCTGTCGCGTTCCAAATTGTGGCATACTGCGTTATATGCGACTGATGCAACGAAAAATCGTTCCGATTTAACGCATATGCACGCATAGAAAGTTTTGCCGCGAAATTATTTTCAAATACGTTGTGACCCTGTCAGAGGCTAGAAGGACACACAATGCAGAGGAAAAAAAGGTAATGTACTCTATGCGTGCTATATGCGCGCAGCGCTTGGAATGCACGTCTCGGAACGCACATAATTTTCTGTTTTTCTATGCACGCAGCGCATAGAATGCACGTCTCGGAACGCGGCCTAAGTTGGCGCTATAAAAAATGTATAAGTACATGCAAGCATTTCTGAGGGAGCAAATATCGTATATCACGGGCGTAACATAAAAAATTAGAATAGGAACAATTGTAATAATAAATAATAGTTTATTGAAAAATAATTGCAAAAAAATTCTGCATCATGGCGGCCGAGTAGACGCAAGTACATATTGCAGCAGCTCTAGCATCTACTTAATAATTTTCAATTTATAAGTAATCTTAGTGCACGTAAGGGTACCTCGGTTTTTGGTGATGAGGAATTTGTAATATAACGTCGGTTTAAAGGTAAAAGTCATGAAGTAGCATTCTCTTAGTATGTTACTTCATGGCTTTTACCTTTAAACCGACGAATAATTACTATCAAATTGGTTCTTCAAGAGCTCAAATATTAGAATACGAAGACTTGATTCTGCAGGCAAAAAAGAATATTTTCTTGCTAATATTTCTGCTTCCACTAGCACAATAATAGAAAAGCAAATGTCTATATTAACAGAAAAGCTGATAGAAAATTGTGAAGCGAGAATTAGTGAATTTAAAACTCAAAAAAAAATCCGAAATTTCATCACTTATCTAGAACACGAATTTTGAGGCAGCAATTTCTTTCTTAATGTGTGCATGACATGATACTGTGGATTGATCCAAATGATCTCTGAGTGCTAAATCTCCGCCGAAAAATTGATAAGACCTTTAAATATACCAGGATTTATCGAATCATTTCCTTCGTAATGGCCACGTAATGCTAATTCGAAAGCACCACAAAATTTAATACAGTTTATAGTTTTCGATAAAATGTCTGTTGTTTTTACTTGCTCATTATGTTTCTCGATATTCAGTCGGTACGCACTGTTTAATTGTTGTCGAATATCTTGTTTACCTAATAAATTGAAACCTAATTTAGAAAGGGGTGTGTCTTGGAACTTTGATGTTTTTTAATTTTTTTTTAAATGGATAAAATTCTTAACACCGGATTTGGTCCATTCTGTTTAAACACCACCAGCAAATAACAAACACGGAAAACAATAAAGACTGTTACTAATTTCACAACCACATAATCAGTCGGCTTTTTCATGAGTGTCTATCTTAAAGGTTCTTTTGTAATCGCATGTTTTATATTTTGTTACATGTGTTATCGATAAATTCGGTTTTGGACGACCGGCACTTTTGATTTTTTGTTTTTCTTCTAATGTCAGCGAAGAAACACGAATTGTTTTAAAAGATTGTACGCTAATGCAAATCGGATCCTCCACATTTTTCGCCATAATTACGAGCGATACAACAGAAGTAGTTTCAAAAGTAGCGCCACACTAGACTAGCGACACACAGACGACCGTACACAAACTAAATGTGTACATATGCCAGCTAAATACAATGGACTATTACGAGAGGTGTGGGGCGCGAGGGGAAGCTGCTGCGCCAATCATGGGCCAGTTCGAGAGAGCAGTGTACGTCCGTGTACGTCGGATGTTTAATACACGTTTAATAGTTCGTATCTGGAGTCTGATGTACAGAACTGGGAACCGGAACATCGGAAATGAAAAATAAAATTAATTAGAAACGTTTTCTAATTATTATTAGAAAACGTTACGTTTACGTCAAACACAAAAGTAAATTCCTTTAGATGGAGATATTAGTTGGGGGTACACGTGCACATGTGCACCTATTGAGAAACCACCACTGCTACAAACAATTACGCAACTTTACTAACGCCACCATTAAAATTGAAAAGAAAGCCTATTTCGAGTTTATATCACGGAATCGGTCTAGTAAGTCACTCCTTAAACACCTGGAGCATCTAGGCCTGTCGTGAAGCAAGAAAGTAGATATTCCGGATTCTTTATGTGATGTTAATGAAATTAATGACTATCTAATTAATTCTATTCCAAGGGCAAGCGTTTTCCCAGCCGCAATTAGTGACTTGATCTGTTGTTCGCCAACATTTTCCTTCGATACAGTAGACACTCCCGTGGTTGCGGGCATGATTGATAGCATTAAACCCAAGTCTGTTGGTCATGATGATGTTAGAATGTACATATTACCTTTCATTACGCATATTTTAAATTCTTGTATTATCGAACACAAATGTCCTAATAAATGGAACTCGCATTGACCATTCCTTTAGCAAAAAATGGTAACCCCTAAAGAATTAAAAGATTTGAGGCCAATCAGTATTCTATCAGTCATATCTAAGATCTTAGAGCAAATAATATTTAGGGGAGAAGTAGTAACAGTGAGACGGCTAGAACAGTGAGACAAATACATTATGTTTGAAAATAACAACAGTTGACATTCGAAACGGTCATGGGCTGCTCGGGAATACGTCATCACAACCTGACCAAAGTTTGATGAAGTTTGTGCGGAAAGATATTCAATTAACGATTAATAGGTAAATAATATGTGTAGTAGTAAATTATACGCTCACGTTTTACAGTAATTTTATTCATAGTAGCGTGACTTATTCTAAGTAAGTTTGACTAAATATATGTACAGTCATGGACAGATAGAATGTCCGGGTGTACGGAGTGCAAGCTGCGCTCCTGATACAATTCGCTTGACGGCACAATCGATATTGTATCAGGAGCGCAACATGCACTCCGTATACCCGGACATTCTATCTGTTCATGATAGTACATATGATATTCAGACATATTAATGCATATGAGAGTTGAATTTACTTTTTATTTCTTTTTGTAATTTTCATTTTTCTAAATCACGTGAATTAGGAACAGTGAGACAAAGCCATTGTCGGAACACAGAGACTGCCTCACTGTTCCTTGATGACAATAAAAATAAATGCGCTACCCACACTCTTTTATTTTCTATACAATAAGCCCTGGTATTTGTTTTTTAAGTATATTTTTTACGAAGTATCGTTTCTGAGAAAAAGCAACAAGTGTTATGACACTTTTCTTAAACCTACGGTTCCAGACGTGTCATTAGTGCCCTTAAAACATGAAATTGATTCTACCTCTCCCCTCCTCCCCCTAGCACAAGGCATGACAAAACGACAGAAAGGGTTATTGAAATTTGAAATAAACTTTTGTAATTTGAACGTTCGGTAGACGTATCATTGTTCCGACCTGAATTAGAACTCTGAGACAATTCATTTTTTTTTGTTTAATTTTTTATAATTTTATTTTTAATTTAGTTGAATTTACTATTTTGTTCCTAAACATGTTCCTTAAATTAAATTAAACTTTCAAAAATATTTAAAGATTTTTTACGTCAAATATATGACTTCAAACTTTTGCGTCTCTCTGTTACGACCTCTCCCCTACTCAGATAAGTGAATTTGTCAACAAGAACTCTTTGCTTTCACCTGTACAATCTGATTTTAGGACTGAATATGGCTTCTTAAGGTGACGTACGACATTATCTCATCTACGGATAAAGGTCAGATAACGGTTCTGACTTTGTTGTACTTTACTAAAGCATTGGAAACTGTTTACCATTATGGTTTGATTCGAATTCTGCAGGCAGTTGTTTTCCGCCAATCCTTTACAACTTATCGGCAGCTTTCTAAGAGATCGTAAACAAAATGTTAAACTGCATAATGCAGTTTCTGAGCCAATGGGTCTTAGCCAGAGTGTGCCGCAAAGTTCTATACTCAGCCCGTTGCTGTTCTCCTTATATGCCCGGAATATTCCTGCATGTATTAAATCTTCATCTATACACATGTATGCAGACGACATTCAACTCTATAAATCGTTCACACCGCAAGACTGGCTCGGGTCTGGAAAAGATCTTAACTCTGATTTGACTGCCATACTTGATCTATCTAGATAGTTTAATTTAAACGTTAATCCCTCTAAATCACAAGTAATTTTCTTTGGTAACTCTAACACTAAGCAGTTGCGAAGGGTGCTGGAAGTGAAGGTGAATGGTTCAGTATTGCCTATTGCGGACAGTGTTAGAGATTTGGAACTCATACTGGACTTCAGGTTCCGAGAACTGATTAGTCGGTATACTAGAAACTGTCTATCTCCACGGACACACTTGAAATATCCACATCAAGGTCAGACTTTGCGAATAGCTCATACTTTCGCAGTTTGCTTATTGCTCGGTTGTCTATGACCCAGCAACCGATTCTAATACAGAATACCGAATCCAAAAAGTACAGAATTCCTGTCTAAGCCATATTTTCGGTATCAGAAAATTTGAGCATGTATCTCATAAACTAAAGGATTGCGGCTGGTTAAACATGCCGCGCAGGCGTGAACTGCGGACTTTATGCTTATTCCATGATATTGTAACCACAAAGACACCTTCTTATTTGTATGGTAAAATTACATTTCGGACGGACGTGCACAATATTACAACCCGTCACCGCAATCTCATTTCCCCGCCGCCACATAAGACATCTCTGCTTGAGCGGTCTTTTTCCTACAATTTATATATACATACAATAAAAATAATTCTCTACGAATTACACACTGAAATCACTATCGCCAGATACATTTAAAAGTAAACTTAGGTCGTTTCTGGCGTCACTATGATCTATCATATCTATTTACTTTGGAGTCGTGTTGAGAACATTTAACTTCTTGATTTGTTGTACATGTCTAGATCGATATTGTTTTGGGACATATCTACGAGCATCTACATATGCGATATACAGTAAAACCTAAGAATCGCGGCCACTAAAAAAGTCAAAATTGTTGACCGTTATTCAAAAGTGGCCGCAAAAGACAGGTGATCGATATTACTCACGCCAAATTCTAAGCAGATATTTTCACATGATAGCTAGTATTTTTCATTTGGACATTATTTTATTTAAACTTGATGATTTATGTGACGAGTATACATATGTAGGTGCTAAGGGATGTTCGGTGATTGATTACGTGGTAGTAGGTGATAACGTATGGGCGAGGGTAGATGAATTTAAAGTGAGAGATATGTCTGGTTCAGATCATTTTCCTTTAGAATGTGTATTTGAAGGAGTGACTGTATTCTTGCGAAAGGAAGTGAGCTGTGAAGTGAGGTATCGAGAAAACCTAGGAACGGTAAGATTTGGAGAGGTAGTGAGTATAGAACAGCTATTGGAGTGTGTGAGGAAAGCAGTATGCAAGAAAGAGAGGCGTGACGGGGTGAAAACGCGGTGGTTTGACGCGGAATGCATGATAGCGAAAAGAGGGTTGAGAGAAGTGGTGAGTAGGTGTAGACTGAGTCAAATCTCTAGAATGCAGTTGCTACAGGAACAAGGAAGGTACGAAAGGACAGTAGATAGAAAAACGAATGAGTGGGAGGAAAGAGAAATAGAGAAAATTAGGGGGATAATAGCTGAAAGTGAGCAGTGGGATTTAGTTAAAAGAGTGAAGGGGCCAAGAAGAAATGGGGCGGTCGGTATTACGATGAGTGAATGGGAGAAGTATTTCAGAGAGCTGCTTGATGGCGTGAATGTGGAAGGAAGTCCGCTGCGAGGGAGGGAAGTAAACGTAATGCCTGACGAGGACGGTGTAAGTATAGAGCTTGTGAGGGAGGTAATTGCATCGTTGAAGAAAGGTAAAGCATGCAGGGTAGACCAGGTGGAGAGTGAGGCGTGAATATGGGCAACAGACGAATGTATAAGGGTGTTGGCTGGTTTTCTGGATGAGATTTGGAGAGGAACCCGTGAATGGCCGGAAAGCTGGAAGTATGGTATGATTGTGCCGGTGTATAAGAAGGGAAGTAGGGAGGACGTGAACAGTTAAGGCAGAAACACATTGTTCTGATGTGTTGTGTTGTGTCGTGTTGTGATGCGATGTGTTGTGACGCATCGTGAACACATTGCTCTGATGCATCAGACATACATATATGACGCGCTATGACAAAAATGTTTTGTCAAATACTCCATGGCGTCCAGCTCGTTAGACGAATTCGAAGAAGAAATAGAAGAATGCGCTGCGCGGCTGTAGTTTGATGCAATGCAGTACCCAAAAAAAGAATAATATGGATTAATGAAATCAATCAAAATAGAAAAATGTCTGGTGAATACCACACATCAATAATTTTCTTCTTAAGGACGAAGAACGTTTTCATTTTTTTCCCCATGCCTTTTCCCTTGTATATTGATTGCGGTAATTCGGAGATTTTATATTAAATAAACATTCATGATTTCACACGTTTTCAATTAGTACAATTTCGCCCCGTTTCTCTAGTTTTTATATTAACTTCGCTCGTGTCGCCCTGACGCTTGTGTCGGCTTCTTATGAAAATTTGGCCTGCTCGGATTTCATCACGACTCAACACACAAACAATGAGAAGTAGGGTGTTTGATCGATGTGACGTTGCATCCCATCACTATGCAACACAACACAACACATCAGAACAATGTGTTTGTGGCTTTATAGGGGAGTGACAGTGATGAATACATGTTATCTTTGCGAAAGTGGCGCAGAGAAAATTAAAACGGGAAATACATGAATTACAGCTGTTGCCACAGAGTCAGGCCGGGTTCAAGAAAGGAAGAAGTGCGATTGAGAAAGTATGGGTGCTAAACTATGTCATAGAGTGGGAGATTGTGAAGTCAGGGGGTAAAGTGTATGCACTGTTTTTGGATTTGGAAGCGGCGTACGATTCAGTGGATAGAAGGTTGCTGATGGAGTGTTTGGAGCGGGGTGGTATATCTCAGGGCGAACGTGGAGAAAATGTACAGAACGACCAAGAGTGCGGTGAGATGTGAGGAGCAAATGAGTGAGTATTGCGAAACAAGAAAAGGGTTAAGGCAGGGTTGCCCCTTAAGTCCAATATTGTTTAACATGTATGTATGTGGCGAGAAAAGAAGAGATGTTGCGGCTAGGCCAGGATGGAGGGGTGGTGTTAGGAAGGGAGAAAGTGTGGTGTCTGGCGTACGCTGACGATGTGGTGTGTGTGGCCAAGACGGTGGGAGAGATGAAAGGTATGATTGCCAGGCTGGAAAGGTTCTTTGAGAGAAGAGATTTACGTGTGAATGTGGGGAAGACAAAGTTGATGGTATTTAAGAAAGGAGGAAGGAAAACGAGGGAGGAACATGAAGTTTCATTGGACTTATGTTTGGATTCCGGTCATTTGCTTTGATTTTTTTTGTGTTGTAGTGGATTAATTTAGTTTTGTTTTGTTATGTTGTGGTAGGTACACATGTACATATATTGCTTATTGTAATAATGCACGTATAGTCTAATCTGTATTGTAATTTTTATGCCAATAAAAGTTATATATATACCGGTTCTGGCAGGCTTCTTCCGGCGTTTTCCGATATTGCACGAGCTCGTGAAGTTACTGGGTGACTGTCGCGATATACTGTGAGCAGTCTGCAGTATCTATTCACTATAACTAACTGTAACTAACTATAACACATTATTTATCATACTTGCAAACGTTAAATATCCGTCCAAGATACATATAATGATGAAGTGGCTGATAAAGGAACAGCCGCACATCTACGCGCCTATCTCCTGATTACTTGCCGCGCTTGTTCGTGCAATGTCGGGTGACAATAGGAGCCCCCCGGTACCTGTATATGTATACTTATATAGAGAATACAAGGACACATACATAAGTGAACTAAATGTGTATACATTTTGTTTTGCGTTCACTGGTAATATATATATATAAGTATATAAAATTGCAAATGAAAAACTCGGATGTACCTCCGACGTTGTGATGATACTAGTAATGTAGTCGCCGTAGACTAGTACGGAATTAGGGTTTTTTTTTTAATTGTAAAGAAATATAATACCAATTTAGCGTTTGACGTTTCGGATGTTATTTCATCCTTTTTCAAAAACCTGTTTAATTGAAATAAAATTCTCGAATTACAACCAGAAAGCAGTTTAAAAAAAATACACTTACATAGGCTGCAGTATACAAATTTGAGTAAAAAACACTTGTTAAGATCTTCTACACACAGAAGAACCATATTTGGGCCAACACAAATGTGGTAAACGTAATTAAAATACTAGTTTGGACATTTGGTGGTACTTTGTGATTTCCAAAGTAGATATGCAGCCAACGTTGTGACTTCATATATAACGCTATGACTTCCACTTTTGGAAGTCATAACGTTTTCTCTTACTTTTAGTTTTAACGGTATCTAGATGTCGCTTAACGCTTAATTTTAAAAATGTTGTCGGAAGTCACTTATACTCCCCTATGACTGCATGACTTTGTTTTAGTTCACGTGTAGATGTATGGCGCTAGCATCGCCTCGGAGTAGACACACATAGCACGGTCTGACTTCTGCTTGTCATAGAAGCTTGCTGTCCTTCTCTTGCTATGAGTTTCGCAAATATCTCTTATTCACTTGTATATCCGGTTATGTATTGGAATAGCGGCAACATCGCACTAAATATATCACATGATAATGCGTATGCAAGTTAAACCGTTAAAACGGTTAAATCTTTAGGTATTGTCGCTCTTTGCGCACGCTCTGATTTCTGATCTGTGACTTCATCTAATTATAAGTTTTTTAACTTATTCATTTATTACTAATTAGTTTACTAGTGATATTACTAAATTAAAATGTCGCTACCAAGAGGTCTTCGGTTAGTCGCAATAGCTATTAAAGACGGTAAGTAAAATCAAGATCTTTTTATTGCTTTCATTTTCTTTTTAAAATTTTCTACTACCATCTCAATCAACTTTTCGGTCTCTATTTGAAGAAATCAAGATAACTCCAATACAGTAAAACAACAATATATATAATAGAACAACCAAGGAAAATTGCAGACAATTCTCTGTACAGTAGTATGTGCAACTCTTTGAATGTTCGTTCTGGGCATATTTGATTACATATATTTATAGAGTAAGAAGAAAGAACCAAAGAAAATTCGCTGCAAGTAATTGTAATTAAGATATTGACACAAAAAATATCAATCGGCATTTACAAAGAAAGCATTCAACTGAAGCAGAAGTTAAAAGTGTAATGCAATATCCAAAAAATAGTAAAGAGAGAAAGCGCGCATTAGCCATTTTAAGAAACGACATTAATTTTGAACTTTATATCAAAGGCGTAATAAGACCCAATCGAGTAGTAAGTAAATCGTCAAGCCCATCAGTTAAAGACATACAATATTATCCGTGTGTCTACTGCAAAGGATTGTTTGTGAAAAGTTATTTGAGACGACATGCAAAGAAATGCTTAGCTTACAAAACAGATCCTAATACCAGTCAAGAAAAATCCCAAATAAATCATCTCTCACGATCGTACACAATTACAGCTTGTGCAGTTAATCCTACAAACGTTATTTCTCGATTAAATGTTAAAGACACGAATGCGTGAACTTTCTCGTTTACTGTTAGCCTATCGAGAAATTATTAATAATGACAGTGTATCTCTTAAGGACTTACTACAGCCACAGAATTTTAATAATGTAGTATCTAGGAATATCGTTGGATTTAATCCCATCACAAAAACCTTCAAATCCCCTAGTCTTGGCATGCATTTAGGAACATCGCTGAAAATAGTATGTGACGAATTTACACATTTGGTGTTAATGGATTGTAATGTTTCTTTAGGGAAGGTAAATAAGATAGTCTCACTTTGAATATTTAAC
>SMLS01072963.1:0-38936 GCA_004785975.1 Popillia japonica
AGGCAAAAGTAGAACCTTTGTACAATACTCATAAATAAAACATTGGAAGAGTATGTTTTTTTGCTCCTGAGCGGATAGACCTGCAACAATGGCTCCATCCAAGAGGCCTATTGAGCCTCCAGGACATATCTCTTTCCAAAATTGATTGTATCTGAACAAAGAAATTGTCAAACTCATCAAGAGTTTAGGCTTGTTTAGCCCAACGTAGCTTCGTCTCTCACTATCCGTTGCTGTGCCGTCGCCAAAACGTGTGCGAGAGTTTATTCTGGACTCCTGGACTGTTTATTAGATTCAGGCGATGGATGTATTTATTCAGTGCTCAGTCAAATGCTCAGATTTCTCATCCTGTTCCTGGTCCCGAAAGGTGCCTTTCTCCCATTTAAGTGAATTTTTCTAGGCTGACAGTGTTTCAGCCCAAGAAGTAAATCTCAATAGGAGCAAAGCCTATCTCAGTTTTGATGTACATTTTGATGCATCTGTAGGAACTTAGACGTGTTTGGTCTTGGTTGAAACAAATTTGGAAGACACTCTTTCAATCCATTTCAGTAGATCCCAAGCCACGTAGGAGGGGGTTCCAAATTATCGAAGCAACCATTCTGTGACCAAACCCCAACGACGAGACCAGGTTTCAGAAGCAGGTTACTAACGAAATACTTGCAACATTTACGAGGTTTAATAGCATTTTTCGTCACACAAATTCTACTTTTACAGAAATAAGCAAATGAATTAAATCCATGACCACAATTTCACTCATCTAAGCTAATTGTACGAGTGTAGCATTATCAGTCAACGAGATTTTTCAACCATACCTTTATAAAAACCACACGAGCTATGCTTTATTATGAGTACAGAGTGACCCATTAAGAAGCTACACATTTATGTTGCTTTAGACGATTTTGTAGGTTTGTCTCACCTATAATGCTTATAATAAGATGAGAAGCCACTCTGCACCACCAATAACACCACAGATTAGCAATGCTGCCAACGCAAACTCCATTAACAGACTAGTTTGCAACTCAAACTTGTCACCAATGGACTTATTTTCGTTTGAGATGTTTTACAAGTAAAGTTTTCAGTAAGAAGCTATGGTCCGTTGAGAACTTAAAGGCAACTACACCCAAGGAAATGCCAAGCATTTTACCCAACACAATTTGTCGGTCAGTTATGGAAAGTTTTCGAACTGTTTTGGGATTTACAAGTGTCACAATTTGGTCAGAGTTTGTCTTCTTATTTGAAAGAAACCTATCTTGTCAAATATTACCATATGAAAAGAATTCCTTCGTTGGAAAATTCCCAAATACTACTTTACAGCAAAATAAGTTTCCGGGAAGAAAGCAATATCTCATGCCTTCAAATATCAAAGGCAATTTCCTTCCAACAGCCTCTACGAAGCAAAGAACACATCTTTGGCAAAATTAGGAATGCAGTATTATTTAGCTGAAAGAAATACGTAATTTCCAAAAAAACTTTCAGCGGCATCATACTTTGAATAATATCTAGGTTCTTAAAAATAGGAATTAATGACAATTCTTAAGGGTTTCTCATAATCTGTAGCAAAAGATTCTGCTGGTGCCTATACTATTTACCGCCATCTGAGTACTTTTTTGCAAAGATTGGAAGTTTCTATCGTTTCCTCATCTGCAGAATCGAACGGCATTCTTGTTTGCGTTTTCATTAGCTTGACCTCGAACCATATTTAATTTTCACATACCTAAATTGAAATTCGTTTTTGCAGATTCGATCAAATCAGTTAAGGTAAAGCTCTGACTGGTTTCTGATGCAGACTGAGGCATAGATACTCCCATCCACCCTTTTTTTGTGAAGGAAATTGTGTTTAAAATGGTAAAAAGATGATCATGCAAAGTCAGCAGAAAATTTTCTGGATAAGAACTCTAACCAGCATTTACTTAACTTTTGCCTAAAGTTATTGAAATTTGGAAACTTTAAGATAACGTAATCGTACCAATGCCTGACACCTTACGGATCGATTTTGTATACATTAATCCATAAAAATAATTTAGAAGGGTCGATCGGCATTTTTTATATGCGTAAAACTAAGTTCTAGCATCGCTATTGGCATAGTATTAATGGACTAATATATATAACTTTTTTTCTTTCAATATTTTAAAAACGTATATTTTTTGCCCAATACCTGACACTCTTATTTCGGTCTCGGCCCTAAGTCAGATTTTACAGTGACCAATACCTGACACCTGCTATAAATTTTCAAAGTTAATACCTATTTTAAAGAAACACAAATTAGCTGGTTAATAAAAACATTTATTAAAAACTGAACATTATCAAAATTCATAAAAAAGCAAAAAAAGTATTTTATTGCAGATAAATAGCCATTTCGGATACATGATAACTACCCCTTGAGTTGATTGGTTTTGGTTTTCCAATTCTACAAATGATTTGTTGCAATGAATACCACAAGCTATCCTCTTTTTCTGGCCATTTAAAGTTGTGACCGCTTTGCTCCATTGACAGCACTAAATAGGTTTTTTTCTTATGATTAATCTTTTTTCTTTGACCAGGGTAATATTTATTATCGTAAATGATGATAACAAAGTCCTCTTCCTTTAAATCGTTTTTTTTTTCCAGTACGAAGCTTTGAACATCTTTTTCACTAGCTTCTGAGAGTGGTTGGTTCCAGTTGTCTCCTTCGCCCTCTGACTCACTGGTCATTTCAGCAGATGAATGGGATGGTTCGTTAGCTACAATGTATTTTCTTTTTTTCTTAATTTTTCGTTTGTCTTTAATTTCGTTTAGTTTCATCTGTTTCTTCTCTTCCAATTTTTGTTTTGTGTAGCTGTGTCATCTTGGCTGCCACTTAGGGATGCCTTTTCATAAATAACTTGTACCATTTGTCTCCCGGTTTTCCGTCCTTAAAATAGGTTTTGCGGTTTGATTATTTTATGTACATCTCAACGGAATCTAACAGGTGAGATTTAGTAATTGGGAAGCCCCTATCTGCACTTTTGAACATCCATTCAATTATGATTTTTTTCTTTCTTCTTCCGAAGATTCGTTTTTGGCCCTATTTGACGTTTTTCTGGATATTTTCCCGTAACTTCGTAATACAGTGTGGTCCTTGGAACGTTAAACTTCTTGGCTGCAGATTTAACTGAGACATGGTTTTGTTTAACAGCCACCAATGCCTGCTGCATAAGCTTGTCCTCATATTTTAATATATTTTTTGACATGATGAAACTGCAAAAATAAAAGTAGAACTGTTAAACCCAATAGCTGACACCTTATAACCAGTCGCCGACAGAGGGTGTCAGGTATTGGATGTACTTAAAATTTCAGCACTATAATTTCACACCAATATAACCATCTTGATTCTACCTAATAGAGAACATTATTGCATAATTTCTCATAGAACCAATGGCTGACATATGTGTCAGGCATTGGATGGATTTATATTTTTTCAATCCAATAGCTGACACCCCCCCCCCTCTCCCTCCTCCGTAACCTAAAGAATGCTATTATACTAAAAATTCACATCTTAACATGTTTTCTTGTAACTATGGAGTACCTAGATTATTGTAGTTTAATTAAATATGAACAACTCACCTTATCCGACACTATCTTTCATGGTACAATTCTAATACAAATACTTAACATAGCACGTTAAATATCACCTTTGTAACTACAACGGTCATCATTTTTTTGTAAACAGTGGCGCCAAGCCTGAAGTATAGAAACTAATCACTAAGACTGTCGCCAACCTAAATATCAAAACGCTGTAGTTTTAAAGTGGCACTTTTGTTTATTTTCAATAAAAAAGCAAACGGTGTCAGGTTCAGGACCAGTGTCAGGCATTGGTACGTTTACGTTATATTTCCATTATTTTTTTCCACCAAATTGTTACATTAGTTGAGCTTCAACAAACACCCGGTATGTAAAAATTCAAATCCACTAAAACGAAGCAAAAAATCACATTTCAGAAACCAAGTCAGAAAATCTACTACAATCTACAATTAGTAATGGTTTTACCGTAGAATTTGGCTCCCATAATCCTGAAACCCACGAACCGCCACTGAACATACCAACTAAATAAGAACATCTTCCTCTTCCTGTTTTTACCAAATTGCGGCCACAGATACGAGATAGCGAATTCGATGGTAGTCGAGCAAACGTTGATTGCGATTACAGATCTCATCAATCAGTGCCATCTAGCGGTACGAGCGCGTATAAACTGATACGGCGGCACGTAGGTAAGAAGAGATGTTACCCGAGGGTAACTTTAAAAATGACCCGCGCGATCGTGCCTATTGTCTTCGGGGTGTTGGAAGTGTTTTAGCGAAACGATTTAGGAGGCAGTAAAACTGAGTTGCGTGATTTATTATTGAGTGGGGTGTTAAGACGTACAGCGATCTTGATTGAAGTGATACAGTTTGACAAGTTTGTTAATACAAACTTCCCAGTTAGTATTGACCTGAATGGTGTCATTAGAATCAATAATAAATGGATGTTAATAAAAAAATTTCAAACTACCAGACTTAACCTCAAAATATCAAACTTTAAATGAATAAAACCAGAACTAGGCGCTAATCGCGCCCACTTTGCAATATTTTCAAAAACACGACAGCCAAAATAAATGCGTCTACACGAAAGTTACACCCTGACAGTTATTTTATTGATGTTATACGTTAAGGAGATGGCAGCGAAGGTAGATGAAGTAGCGCGGTAAAGTAACCCCGCACTCTTTTACATGGTAGGCGAGCACAAAGGAGAAAAAGCGTCTGGGTCGCTGTAACGCAGGGGACAAATTTTCCCAAATCCTGATTCCTGGTTGTACGATATCAGTTTCTGGCCGGGGCATTATTAAGCATATAATTCAGACGGTGCACCCCGGAACCATTTTCCTGGATTCGTCGCCTACCGGCAACGGATCTTGCTCTGTACCTGGAACGCGCGCGAGACTCATGCGGTAGTGATTGATGGTCCCGGTAGCTCTAGAGAGAATCTGTCATATAATTGCCTCGTCGTTTATCAAGAATAATGACCCGAAGATGCCTCGGGATGCTCCGCGGGAGAGAAGAAGAGATAGGACCGCGAGTCGGTATACGACCCCTCGTACCACCGTTTGAACTTCGAGTACATTGTAATCTCTTCTGGGTGAATTTGTTTATTGACGGCGTTACAGATTGAATGATTAATAACTGGTAGATAAATTGGTTTGGACAGTTTTGAAAGTTTTGAGTGCTATTAACGTCTCCTAACATTTGGAAGTAATGTTTCTCCTACCGCCGGAAAGTTATTGCCGCGCATTTACCACGCACTCCTCTCCAATTTCAAACAAAAAATTGCAAATTTTAAAGGAATTTTTTCCTCTGATTAAAAGCTCCAATAATCCATACAAAAAATTAACAGTTTAAACCCACCTCCTAACATTATTCATTATTCATCTTTTGTTACAGCTGATCTTCGACGACTTCAAAGTCGGCCGTTACGAACCGTCAGCCTTAGACGGTTGCCCAGATGGTTACATGCAACTCAGCGAATTGGGCCGACCGTTCACCGGAGGATCGTGGTGCGGATCATCTTCAGGACCCGCAGCATATTACAGCGAAACCTCAACAGTAACAGTTTCTATTAAATTATTCGCGTCACCTCAGCTTCCGTTTCAATTTAAATTGCGTTACCGGTTTGTGTCGCGTCGGGAAGCGGTTGTGCGTTTCGGTTCGCCAGCGGCTCCCCTCGAACGTGGCCAAGTCGCGCCTGGTACTTATTGTACAAGACAATTTGAGGAGTGTTATCGTAAATCGTGTAGATTGCAAAGTCCCAATTATCCAGGCATGTATCCAAGGAATGTGTCTTGCTACTGGAGTCTAAGACAAAAAGTTGTGCCAACTTGTAAGCATGCAATGATTGCTGTGAGGCAGGAAGCTGCGCATAAAATGCATATGAAGCGTTCGATAACAGTAGCTGGTTTGAATAAGACGGCTAGGGCTCTGAGGGCGTGGAGGGATTGTACCGGAGAAAGAGATCATTTAATTTTCTATGATGGTGGTTCAACTAATGATCCTGTTTTAGCTAAATATTGTGGAGGTGATTGGCTGCCCAGAGTAGTCTCTAGAGGTCCGGAAATGTTGGTAGCCTTCCATTCTTCCCCCTTCAGCATACCATTACACTCACCGCCTTCACATTCACCCTTAAGAGGGTTCGAATTGGATGTCGATATTATATTTACCGATTCTGATTCTTACGACTATTCTAGAGAAAGCTTAAAGTGCGAATTTGAGTTAAACGCTACAAGTTCTGATGGGGACGAAGTGTGGTCTGGTCGTGGTAGAAAGGGAGAGATAGTAAGCCCTCGCCATTCATTACCACCTAACACAACCTGCACTTACAAGTTTAACGGATTTCCAGGAGATATAGTTTGGGTCAGCTTCGTTTCCTACATGCATAGAGCTCTTTTAGTTGGCGAAAATGCGCACGCGCTCTTACCAAACAATTCCAGCGGAGTTTGCTCCACGAGATTGAGGATATCAGATGGATCTAATATGTTAGAGGATAAATGTGATGAGGCCCCCAAATTATGTGATCATAGTGCGCTAAGTAACTCTACGAGATCAACGCGACCTTGCACATTACCCGAAAGTTACCTGTCATCTACTAAAACGCTGATAATCCAGCATCACACGGAAGATGGCACAGCCTTGCATCCAGCCAGCTTTAGACTGAAATACGAGTTTGTCGATGTTCGATTTGGCGGTGAGGCTTGGCCTGATGATGAGAAAGGTGGTCCTTGCCATCGTCTCTTCAGAAATATCCAGCATGGTGAGATTACAGGACCACGAAACACATTTTTGTTTGGACGAGGTGGCGCTAAAGATGTGCATTGCGTCTATAGAATTGAAGCCAAAGAAAATGAGAGAGTTAGGTTGATTTTGAACAACGCCTCGTTCGGGTTTAATCCCACTTGCGAAACGAATACAGACCAGCACAGCGCAAGGCCGTCTTGTGATTATTTTCCGCATTCTCGGATAGCAGAATTGAGTATATGGGAACTTCCTTGGAGAGATTTGCGTATGCCCAGAGCCTGTATCTGTGATAATTCCTCATTGTCGTCGAAACCGATGGTGTTTCTCTCAGCCTCGCATACTCTAGAGATACATTACACTGCCAAAGATATGAATATAAGCGAAGACTTTACGGTGCTCAATTTTCATGCGACCTTCGAACTGGTACGAATGCCAGATTGTCCGCGAAAACAAAGACTGAAAGGCTACGGCGGGGATGTTAAATTTTCCAACCCTCCAATTGATAGGTCTGAAGTATTATGCGCGGGATTGCCTTGGGTGATTGAGGCAAGGCATAATAGGAGTTTATTTTTGTTATCTTGGGGCGCCTTCTTGCCAATAAAACCACGTTACGATGAACCTATGCGTTGCCCTACAAGCAATCGTATTCTGGTTTATTCGGGTAGACCACCAAAATTAATAAAGGCTCTGTGTCCGGCGGAACCTGGCGCTAAGCCTTTAGCTGTGCATGTATTTAGTGAGGAATGGTGGGGTGAGGACTCAAATTCTATACAAAAACGCCCTCCAAACTTTTTAGTCGAATGGATTAGCAACGAAGCGGGAATAGCCGCGTTCAGCTGGCTAGAGATATCACGATCGCGATCTTCGTTATTACAACAATTACAAGTGCCGGTGAACACAAGCGCTAACGAGACCGATTACGAGTGCGCGCATCGCTGTCCTGAACTAGACGCCTGTATAAGTCCAGAACTTTGGTGCGACGGCAAAGAAAATTGTCCATCGGGCTGGGATGAATCCGAGGCGCAATGCGGCGCTACCTCACGACTCCTAACGTCGCTGCCGGGTGCTGCGTTAGCGGCGGCTGTAGCGGTTGCGGCGTCCTTGATTCTACTCTTATGCCTGACGCTACATCGACTGCGTGCTAAACGTAGGAGGAAACTAGCGAAGAAGAAACTGTTAACGGGTCCAAGACTCTTGGATCCGGGCTATAACTCTTGACATAAAGCTCCCCCTGTAGAATATATACATGTTGATAGAGAAACGACCGTATGAGACAAACTTTTCTTTTGTCCTTCCGTCCCCTTGCTCACATAATAGGTGCCTTCTAAATTTTATGCAGGTGTTTGGTGTCGTATTCATTCCCAGTCGGGGTTGCTATTGCGATTTTTGTTTTGTGAGTATGTATTTTGAGGGTTTAGTAGCGGTTTTATTCCGAAGGTAAGTGAATTGTTAGATTTAAATTGTCAAAAATAGGTGTAGAAATGGTAATTGGTAAGGTATCTATGTTTGACTGGATAAAACTTGTCCAAAAATGTTCAAAATCGAGAAAAGTCTTGAACACTAACGCAGTTTAAAACCTATTTTCGATATTGGTGCATAAACCAAAAAATTCTCCCCGAATACGTAACACTAAACGACCTAATAAAATGAAAATCAAGTGAGTGAGTGATTCTTAAACTAATTGACAATCGAACGTGTAAACTAAAACTTAAAAATCTTACGACCCTTCGCAAAACGTGCCAAATGTTGCGCACAGAGTCTAGAAAGTATAATAAGAGTATAATAGTTGTTTTGTCGAACGAATCGTAGTGAATGATGATCGTTGTCAGTGTGAAACTTTTTGTGAAACTGCAACAATAAGAAAGAGCCACAAACTTTGGTACGTCTAATAGTTTCCTTTACGTTCTCGAAAAGTTCAGAAGAACAATGAACGTTATTTTATGTGTTATATGGTTTAGTAGGTATATACGTAACATATATAAGTTGTTAAACTTCGATACCAGCCACCGTCGAACTAAAGATACGGATGCTAGTATATGAACGTACACCTACCGAGAATGTTTGTTCGCCTTTAGTATTTCGAGGCAAAGAAATTCGTGTTTGCGTTTATCTTCTTAGGTAGATGTTACGATCTGGTTTTCGTGTGATAACAAGAGGTATTTGATTTAATGAGTAAATTCGAAATTTATGTGGAAATCTCAGTATAATATTCCAAACATATTTCTTTAATAGGTAGTACCATTAATCTTATATTAAGGCAATACTGGTTTAAACACTTACATGCATCTCGTAATGGCCAATAAAATGCGTGTGTTTTGAAGACAAACGAAGCACCAATTATAAGAAGGATGATGGCACTGGAAACAGATTACCTGGATTTGAACTGTTGCCAATATCAGATCAGAATTATATCCAAAACATGTCAAAGCTCCATTCAAAACAGGTCAACAGGAGATAACCTGTTTCCAATACCAGCTAACCTGTTTTTTCTCATACTCGTAGAGCTTGTTCGGTTGCGTGCGATGAGTCCATCCAATGATCGTGTAGGGTGGCCTACTTATACTGCCGATGTACGACAAGTGACTGACAACGTAGGAACAGAGTACCTACTATTAAAATCCAGAAATTACCGTGCACAAAATTGAAGCATCTAGTAGGTATCGACACCTCGATTGCCAAAGATGTGATTTCATTTTTTCAACAAGATTATGCGAAGAGTTACACTTTAACTTACAGATCTGACCAAAAGGCATCTTCAGTTCAGTAGCCAATGACTTATTGATTTTCATTCATATTTATTGTGAGTAATACGTTCTTTTAGATTGCCATACCTACGCTAATTATTTTCATCGCCAACGATATCAACCGAGATATTATATCACCAAGTATGTCAGCATGTTTTCCAGCCACCCTGCACAAAGAAATATTGCTAAGACATAGCCTATCTAGAAAAGATTTTCTGAATATCTAAGGTATCTGAGTACTGCACGTCTCCTTAATTTTCCAGTCCCAATCGATGCTTCTGCTTGTGGTGGTGATTCCAGTTTCAGTCGACTACCGTATAGTGGTACCTGATGTAGTCTTCTCTTCGTGGTTATCTTTTGAGTTTTGAGCAGACTCACCATCAATCATACTAGTCATACTAGTCTTTGCGGGTTGGTACGCAGAGATTTTGCCTTAATGATTGTCCTACTTTTCGAATATTATGCAATCTCCCACTGTTGAAGATGAAGTCCAAAATGGTTGTTAGCTAGACGACTAAAGTTCTCTTCCTTAATGTTACGAGGGGAATCCGCAAAGTAACCTCCGGTTGGAAATAAAAATTAAACCAGTTGAGATACAAAATTTTCATTAGATAGCCATCTTAAAACTACAAGTTTTCTCTACTTTTCGACATATTCTCCAAACAAATTCAAGCATTTGTCATATCTTTTAACAGTTTATGAAATATTCTCTACATAAAAATCTGTCGCCTGCGAACGTAGCCAACTTGTCACGGCGTTTTGAAGCTCTTCCTCATTGGCAAATCGCTGAGATGCAAGCCATTGCTTCATGTATAGGAATAAGTGGAAATCACTGGGAACCAAATCCGAACTCTAAGGGCGGTGATCAAAAACGTCCCATTTAAAATTGGTTAGATGTTCTTTGGGCTGTGTGAAGATTGTCGGGAATAAACACAACTCCAGCTGTCAGCAGAGCACGACCCCTGCTTTGGATTGCGTGTCGTAGTTTTTTTTAAGTTTCGCAATACACAGCAGAAGTGATTGTCGTACCACCCTCCATAAAATCAACAAGCAAGCGTCCCAAGACACCGTAACCATAATTTTCCTCCCAAAGAAAGTTTTACTGGCCTTCTTTGGCTTTGGAGAAGCCAAAGAACGACACCATTGCATTGACTGCTGTTTTGATTAAACATTCGCATAGGCTACCCAAGTCTTATCTCCAGTAACGAGCCTGTTCAAAAAATCCTGTCCTTCAATGTCGTACCGAGAAAGAAAGTCTATGTCAGAGCTCATTCTTTTGATTTTGTGGTCGTTGGTAAGCAGTTGTGGTATCCGCCGAGCACAAAACTTGTGCTAGCCTAGTTTTTCTGTCTCTAACTCGTGTAGGAGACTCCTAGAAATTACAGGAAAGTGATCGGAGAGATATTGTGAGGTGACGCTCCATACGAATTTTTTCATTCACTACATAGTGAATGTCAGCTCTTCCATTTTGAAGAAAACGTACCCATTGACGGACTACACCTTCACTCATAATGTTTGGGCTATACACGGCACCCGGCACCCGGCATCCGGTAAATTTTGCCCTATTGAATACTTTTTTAACTTGCGTCCTCGAAGGGTGAAGCTTCCTTCTCTATTGATTCCTCTTCGATTGACTCCTCTTGATCAAGTTTAGCACCATTGCAAATTATGCAGAAATGTGCCTTTCTCTATTTTTAGTACCTACATGATTGGTTATTGAAGGTCTTCTGGAGGTAGTACATCGATGTCTTTGGAGAACTAGACTTAATTGAAGATCACTCCTTACTTCCCTTCGCTTTTGGGCACATGAATGGCTCCAGTAACTACGTCTGCTGATATAAATTCTGGATTTGGAAACCAATTAATAGTCTTTGCGATGAATGCCGTCGCTCTTAGTTTTCCGTCGTGGTTTGTGCATATTATTGTTCCTAACAGGCTAGCAAAAAATTTACGAATTCCTGTCCTGTATAAGCCCCACGTATAGTTGTCGTCTAATAAATCTTCTATCAAATACGTCTGATGCAGTTTTCGGGTAAAACAAGCCTACCATCTATCTACTAGGGTCAATGAGAGTCTTGGTCGCTCTTGTAGGTTTGGGAACGTATGGTGTCTTCGTAATAAGTTCATCAAAGTCTCTTCTACGCAAGGTATCGAAACCACTTGTTCAAGGCTGTAGATTCCTAGTTCTTTGGAGACCTTTACTACCATAGCCTATATCTATTATGTAAATTTAAAAAGTGATATTTAATGTTGACATTTACCAGCAATTTAACTGCTTAGTGTTATCTCTATCAACTCGATACAATGCATCCCTGAAATAAAATGATTCAACTTTTAATCTGACTCATACCGTTCCTGTGAAACTTCCCCGTCATTGTCTACCCTTAACAGACGAGAAAAAGTAAATTCATCAAATTAAGAGTACTCGTAGCAACTACTATCGGACGAGTCAGATGAGAGGCGGAAGATATTGTTAGAGCAAACAGAAACTACAAGTTTTAATGCATTAATTAAGATTCGGAATTCCACTCTTCGAATTCATTCAATTTATGTCAGAATTAGTGCGAAAAGAGTCCGCTAGATGGCGATACGAGGATAAATTGCGATTCCGAAGTACTCTGCGTTGAGAAAGATAGAGAAAGGCCATTCGTAATTTGAGCGAAAGCCTTTTCCTTCTACCCTACCTCTTATCTCCTTCGGTATTCTCTTTTTCAGACGGAAAGACAAGGTGAATTCGGGTTGGAGCGTTTGAAAAGTTTTCTTGCGGAGGAATGATGTAAATGAAAAGGAGATGCAAATTACTCATAATTAATGCAGATTTTTATTTTCTTTTTAATTTTATGTAAATATATGTATATAAGACTTCCATCTTTCCGGCGGTGCTATTTTCTCTTTCATTTCCTTTTCTTATTGTCTATATTTGTCGTTGGTTGTAGCCGTTAACGGTACTGCTGTTAACCGTGGAAAGCTTAAGTAAGTACGATCGTGCTGTATTGCGTACCGATTATACCCTTTGATTTGAAAAATATCCGAATAACTTTAGATTACTTCTTTCCCTTGTTCGAATCTTCGCTTGGGGATACGAGAAAGCCAATCAAAATATGGAAATTTTGGCTTTTAATATTCAAAATTCCAACAACAACACCAGGCGATGGAGTCGACTTATGTACGCTTCTTTTTGCATACTTTTTTAATTAATTCAATGTAATTAAATTCATCACGACTCAATTGTTTTCTTATTATGAAGTACTAAATTAGATTTGCCTTGAAACGTATCTGGTAAGTTGAGAAATAATGGCACCATTAAAAGTAATAGTCTTTAATAAAGACGCAGCCTCCCTATCGTATATTTTACCGATTAGATGTGCTTTGATTCGAATTAATGTGATTTTTGAAAATTGATAACTATTTTAGGTCAATTTATTCAAATATACTGTTCTGGTATAACTAATGTAATAATTAGCAAACACTTTGGTAAGTATACCTTCCTGTTTCATATCTATCAATGGTATCTTCAATAGTTTCTAACAGGATATAAGTTATCACAATTCATTGGAGACCTTTCAAGTTTTCAAGGTGCTTGGGCCTATAAATGTGCTAGAAGATTTGTCTGCATCTGCTCCATTTTGATTTTCAAGACTTTCTATTTAACCATTTTCTTCCTGTATTAGTGATGTCCTTCTTAGTAGTTGTGATTTTGTGAGAGCAGTAGTACATATTCTGGTAGTTACTGAGAATTGGCAAAATTTTGATTAGGTGTTTCATAAAATTTGATCTAAGCGCCTGCTATCAACTCTGTAATCTTAATTGCAACCAAAAGAATTTTTAGAGAAAAGACTTGTGAATAAAACTGACAAATACTGCTAATAGTAACAGATCTTTATTTGGTAAAGTCGAAAACTATAACAGGGCAGAATAGCATTGTCAGAGAGAGAATATTTACAAAATTTTGCACGACTTGAATTTTTTTGATCTCTTGCTTTTTTTACAAACTTGTCAATATGAAAACTGAGAATAATGTTGTTTCAGTTTCCCTAACGAATTTCTCATTACCGTTTTTCGTTTTGCCCTGAAACAGATTGGCAAGTCTTAGACCTTATATCATACAAATCAATTCCTCTGATCATTAGGTTTTTGTCAGAAATACGCAATAAATTCAGTACAGTAGTATGTTCTTGGGCCTAGCTAAAGATCAGATGTTTATCTGAAGAACTCAACGAATTTCATTGAGAGGTGATCGTAGGTCCGCCAATGAGTCCTCCAATTCAAGTTCCTGTTTAGGAAAATGCTGCCTCTTCCATACTTGCAATACATTCCAAAACATTAAGATCCCTATAAATTAAGGTACCGTGAAAATCATTCACAGTATCAGTTTTGGCTTAATTTTGCAGTTTTGCAGCACTGAATTTACGGCAGCCTAAATAAATGGAAATGTGTTCAAAGAACAAATTTGCTCTTAGAATGGAAGAGAAATATTTATCTAAACTTGGGGAAATGCTACCAAGGAAAGCGCTGAAAGAATAATGAAACAAACATTCATAAGCTTTAGTTAGCCTAGGGAACTGGTACTTCAGTTCCCTGGTACATTACTTCATTCATATCTAAATGTAATCTAGTAATGTAATAGGAGACCTCTTGTCGTTAGTTTGCAAATACATTGTTGAATGATGATTCGAGTCTCATATAGCACCAGCCACAACTTATTCTGGATGGATTTCTTCGACCAATCCCAAAATCAAAGATCTTTTAAGATTAAATTCAGATTAAACTAGAAAATTTACCAAAACGATAAATAGAAATTTTTGTTTGTCAAGAAGATCTACTGATTTCCCCAGACTTAACAATCTACACAAACAATATTATACAGCAGCATGTCAGACAGAGCAGTGTTGTGGCAGCGTTCTATCTTTAAATGATGTTCTAGTATTCAAAAAGGGGCTCTATATTGCTTCCAAAAATTTATTCCAAAAACTGAAGTTCTTGTAACTCCCTATTTTCCTTCATGATTCCCATAGAGTCTACATTTTTCCAAAATTTGGAAAGTTTCCAAGTTCAAGACATTAGATGGAACACAATTTCCTTCGATTTTGTGAATGCCATCTCCCAATGGATAGCCTAATTCTCAAACAACCTAATAATAGCTAGGACTGGAAAATCATATATCAAATGAGCTACAGTTCAAGAAAATCATCACCCTATATGCTTGTTTCCAGTGAGAATGTTGATCCAAATGGTGGAAGCAAGAATTAGCTAGTATTGGGAACGAAACTACCACTAATAATAGTCCAAAGGTACTGAGATGCTGGTAGCAAATTATAAGATATTTTCTAAGATTATTCCCAACACATTACTCTAAAATTTCTATAAAATGCAGAACTTAAAAGAGAAATTTGACCGGCAATGAATTGAGAACCTCATTGGGGCAATAATAGTTTCTTACAAGCTTGAGTTATTGAATAATTCTCTTCTATCCCTACAATAATTTTTCCACCCATCTTATTGATACAAACAAGGCGCATTTCTTTCTTTTCTTTGTTTAGAAGTTGGTTTTCATTTATTTTCAGCAAGTGGTATATTCAAAAAGTCAATTGGTTCTACGAAATAGACTTTATCTGTTAATTTATCCATTATTACATAAAATATTAGACCAGATTGTCACCGCAACGTCATAAATTATTGTTGGCAAGGTGGAACGTTTCTATGGGCCAAAAGGTAAAAAATTTTCTTGCCTTTGTTTGACTAATCGCATTTTCCAAAATAAACTTATTTTTTTAATGTAGGCATTTCTTATTTTCGGAAGTAGTTCTTCGCAGTATCCGACTTGGTTGTCGTTTTGTTTCAAACGTCAGTGGAAAATAATGGCACCCTTAGAAGTAAATTACCCAAACTTTTATTTGGAATCGATTGTATTGAAGTTTTGCAAGAGTTTATAAAAAACAAGAAATGGTGTTTATACCACAAAATACAACCAACTATTTTTAAACAGTTTCTAAAGATTTCGGTAAAAATGAAATCTTTTCTAAACTTTTGTTTAAATAATAAATAAAAGAACCCAACTTTTAATTTAAGTTTCCAGTGTATATGACCACATCAGTATCTAGAAAAATTAAATTAAAACTTAGATCCCGAGATCAAGATAACTTGGGCAAAAATACAACTCAATAGAAACCTGCCTTATTGCTCAGACCCACTTACCGACTTCAGGCTAGGAAAGCAACCCATGGCACGGTAAATCTAATAACGAGTAAACGTAGTTAGAAGATTGTTTCCTGTATTGTGTGCAAATCTTGACTGCCGCCTTAGATGAAATCTTTAGTGAACACTCGCTTCATGTCTTATTAGATTATTCAAAACACGAACCGCATTTAATATTATAAAATCAAGTTAAATATATATGTTTATAGGCGTAAGAAGTCCTGTTCTCTCCTGGAGAATATCTACCGGAAATAGATTCAATTAAATCATCTAATAGAAAATTAAATCTCATAAAGATTTTATTCGATATTTATTAGATTAGATAGAAACAGTAAGCTACCAATTAACAATACATTACACTACACACTACGTGGGAAAGGAGTACGAACTCGGTAACCAACATCTCTGATATGTTTGCGAATCTACTTCACGGGTGATTATTTTTTTATTGTTCCTAGGATCCGCCGGAAAATATAAAAATAAATAACGAATAGCCTATTACGGCGAGCACCGCCGTTGGGAAAAGTTGAACACCAATAAAGGAAAACATCGCCGGCTGTCAGCTGTTCGTTTCTTGAACGCTTAAGGAAGGACATCGTTTATTTGAAGTGCACCGCACCGACACGGAGACCCATGTATTTTACGACGGTACGTACGCTGAATATGAAGCTGTAAAAATATGCTGATTTTGCAATTTGTCCTCCTTGTATCCAGCGCTTTTACAGTTATTCGTTCCGTAGAGGAATGATATATTGCCGTCCCGGAAACGATTTATACGTAGTTCGTGAAGCAACATTACGTGCGTCTAATAAAATTACGTAAATTGCCCGACCTTATTTGGATAAAGCGGAATCGCTCCCTCTTTACGTCGACCTAGATTGCAATGTGATAACGTATTTGTTGAGACGTTATCGCATCTGGAGCGTTAAACACATTAGTGTAAGCATTTAAGTCTATTTCTTTCAGATTCATGTAAATAGTGTCATCAGTCGGTGAAATTTCTCTTCTAACAAGGGGAACACCAGGGTTGTCCAACATGGATCTTGATGGGTCACAACGAAGTTATAGAAGGACCTCCCCCGAGTACCCATGTACGAAGTTTTGTCCTAACGCGCCCTAGTTTCTCTTTATATCGTTAATGTTAGTCTCCGTACAAGTAAGCGTATGTAGCGTAGTGGACTACATCTACGCTTACCACCCTGGTGACTCGCGCTCGATTCGACAAATATACAACCCACTTGTCGTTGATAATCTAAAGGAAATAAATGATATAAGTGTTTTGAATGGAAAGAATACGACCGCCCATTGGCTGGAACGTATATCTAGTAGATACTAGTGATACAACCAAAAAAATGTGATCGCAGTGATTTACAGTTAAGAAACACCAAGCAAAGTAAAAATGCTCTAGCAGAGTAACCGTGTAGTAGTAGCAGCTATAGTAAAAGCGGGATACCAAACGTTAAACAGATGAATTAGATTTATCCCATTTTGATACAACGACATACTTACATTAGATCAAAATATGGTAGTGATGAAAGAGGAAGACAAAGAGGTGGAGAAGGAAGAAGTTGGCAAACGTGAGAAAATGACAGATACTAGTGTAGAGCACATAGAAAATGTTGGATCATAATCGGGAAAAAGTGTCAACTTATACATATTTCTTAGCTATTTGTGAAGATGAATGTGTAGGAACAATAGTAGGGATATTCAATGGAATAGCAATAATTTTTCCCGGTATGTTTGTACAGGGTCCGGCACTGAAATTTTTTCGTTTCAAAGGTAAAAAATAGAAACCGTTTTAAAAAGAATCTTTGGCAAGTGCCCACCGTTGCTGTCGATGCATTGTTGTACCCGATTTCTGAAGCGCAAGTGGACTATCTCCAGAATAGCAACCGGTATGTTGGCTATTTCATCACGAATATTATTTTTTAATGCTTCCGGAGTTGGAGGACGGTTGTTATAGACTTTCGATTTGAGGTATTCCCATAAAAAAATCACATTGGGCTAAATCTGGCGAGCGTTCGGGCCAAGAGATGTCACCGTTGTTGGAGATATGTCGCCCAATTTTCAAGAGCTGGCAGAAAGAAATTACCAATCATGGCTACATAACGCTCCGAATTTACCGTTACCGTGCGATTGTCCTCCTCAAAAAAATGTGGGCCAATGGTCCTTACACTTAATATCGCAGCTCAAACTGTGACCCGATCGGGACGAAGAGGCCTCTCATGAACTTCTCTGCGATTGATATCGCTCCAATAACGCATATTTTGTTTGTTAACACACCCTGAGATATGAAAATGTGCCTCATCACTGAACCACACAATTGCGTCAGGAGGCAAATTCTGAAGAAGGCATGCTGTTTTTCGTGCAACTAAATCGCGTTCGGAAAGTTGTTGTGCGACTACCATGTTATATGGATGAAAGTGAAGGTTATCATGAATAATTCGAGGAGTGGGACGATCTGACAACCCCAGGGCAGCCGCATATTTTGAAGCAGAGCGTCTAGGAGATCGCAAAAGTGAATGCCGTACTGCCTCGATATTTGCAGTTGTTTTAACAGTCTTTGTTGCTCCTGGTCTCTTGCAGAACACATCTCCAACTGCCCTGAAAGCTTCCACCCACGATAAGATAGCCATCTTATCCTGGGTATCATCTACTGCAACGCGCGTTGCACTCTTGCCCAAAGAATTTTGACAACTGTTTGACAAATAAATTCCCACATTCTTCGTTCTTGGCCAAAAACACTATCACGCCACAACTAGTTCCAGTTGCGCCACTACGTCTAATTGAAAAAAGACAGTTTCAATGCCGAACCCTGTACTTTGTATGTAGATACAATGTAGATACTTAATGTTGCTCTATAAGATCTGCTTGAGTTACAATCGGTTAAAGTTGTCCATGTGCATTCCGTCATGTGCCGTCTCTGATCTCGTCTCCAGTATGGTCCTTATCTATTTCCATACATTTTTAAAGCCATCTCTACTTTCCCCAAATCCTCAATTTATTGTACAATTTTCAGTAGAGGCACTGTAGTGATTTAGGCCGAGCCCACGTTCCTGATATCGTTTTCTGATGGAGTGCCATCCGAAAATAATTTCCCTCAAGACTTTTGCAAAGCCAAAACTGGTATTTTTGGCCAACCATCCGCAAAATACGTTACACCATTGATAAAGTAATAATAGTTTTTAACCAATGATTTTGGATATTAGCTGTATTTTTACAAAATGCCGCCCGATAAAATCATCTCCATATATGGCCTTGAATGGTCCTACTCTCCTGATCAGCAGGTGCAATAAAAACCAGCAGTAACATTAGCTGTCAAGGAAATGGCAAAAACGAACCCACCAATATTTGTCCATTAATCCTTTAATTTATTTTCGCAAAACTACTTACGAAGTACTTGGTGTTCAATTATGAAAAACTCATAATCCATGTTTTCTACGCTCTTCGAAACGAGCATCATATGACATCCTAAGATATGTATGTCAAAGCAGAAGACTTTTGCCTCTATCTAGCCTGGTTGACTCGTCGACTTAAGGTAACCTTCTAATTTTCTTCGTTCAGCTTTCGCTTCTTAGGAAGCAACATGCATTAGTGTCGAAACGTTGAGTTTATAGTATCTTTTCTTTAATTTATTTATTTTTAGGTTAACTTCTTTCGCCCTGCAAGTCACTTCACCAAAATTATAACAACAACTAACTTTTTTTCCTCTAAATTTAAATCGTGTTATGTCTAATAGCATAGTCGAAAAAAGGAGCCATCAAATATCACCAAGGCAAGAGAACTCCCACAACTGTAATCCATCATTAATAAAACCAATGGATTTGTCCGATTCAACGATTCCAAAGTAGAAATTTATATCGGCTGATCTTCGAACGCCCACTATTATTTTCGTCCCCAGTAACAGGTCCGGATATAAATTTTTGATAAATTCGAAACAGCGTTCAGATTCTTTACGTTTCTGTTTACAAATGTCACATTCACGCAAACACGCTGCTTGAGAGGCGTTATGGACCGCATTTGAATAACAAATGTGTAGGGCACAGCAGCGCATTGTGGTCTGTCGGACGTACTTTTTTTCCTTTCCCTGAGAGAACGGCGATTTAGCATTTGTTTGTTCGACACTAGCGAAAATTGTAAAACGATGTACGCTTGAAACTGACAGCACATTTATAAATAAAGATGGGTTCCATTTAAAATATGCTAGATCGTAATTAATATAACAATGGAGGCGAGGGACCGATACATGATTAAGCGAGTGACGTTTTGGTAACGTCACACAACGACAGACGCTGCTGACTTTACATTTTTATAAAAATGTATGTGGGCATAGATGTGTTTGAAATTGAAAATCGCGTTTTGCATAGTTTATTTGAAGAAAATTGGATATTTGCTATTACAATAATAGTAGTGGTAGATTAACATTTAATTCCTCAAATTCTTGCAACTGATTCCCTGTAGGTATTGTGAAATCAGATACTGCAACGGCACGTTTAGCGTTTCAGACCTGATGGTATCTGCTTGAAACGGCTGCCTTTTATTATCGACTCTTTGACGCTTGAACCTTCAGTTATCTAGTGGAGTTACTAGAGGAGGAAAACCTTATATGCATAGATAGCACCTACTAAAATAATAGAGTAAATACATTTCGTTTCGATTTACGCTTTATGGCTATTTGTAGTTATTTATGAATATAGAGAAAAAATATTTTGTCAGTCTAGATTCAGTTTGAATTGGTGTGAATCTTGTTTATTATAAATCTTCGTCCGGGTATTTTGCAGGTATTAAAGTCGTATAATTAAAAGGTTGGAACATCTATGAAAACGAATCCAATTACCACTTCAAGACTAATGAAGCATAAAAAGGCTAACTTCTTGACATTATCAATGCCATTCCTTAATTGGAATATATTGAATCCCAAAAGCATCCCAAAAAATAAGAGGAATCTTTCCTTACCAAGAAAGTACCACCCTACTCCATCCCTTTCGTGTTAGATATAGATTGAAATATAATTTAAGCATTTAGAGCTCCCCACCTAGCCTAGAAGCCTAAATAAACTGCATTCGTGGTGATGATTTCAGCGTCTAGTTTGATGTCAGGTGTTCTGGGGTTTCATCTTCCACCCCGCAAGGTATGCAGTCGCTATTCTGTTTCTGATATTTCGTTTCCATGTATGTTGTTCCCAATATGACAATTTCCTCCAAGAAATCCTGCGAGGACACGTATGTAGGTAGTCTGTTTCTGCTTTAATTTAGTATAGTCTTAACTTTTGGCTTATTGAAGCTGTCTCAAGCCAGGAAGTGTCATCCACAGGCTTATTCTGAGGTGCACCTCCACGTCTTGGAGTTCTTTGGTGTGCTACTTGGTAACAAAGACCATATGAGCAATTTCTATTTTGTAAAGGATGATGAACCGATTTACAGCTGTCCACAAACACAATATGGCGTTGAGGAGTTGTATTTAAGATATCAATCCCAATTTAATTTGTATTAGGGTTTGCTGTTGGGAGTGGAGACTCTGTGATTATATTCTGACTCTGTTAACTTATTGAAAAGCAATATTCAGCATTACTATGAACCACTATTGCTACGATGAACATAATGGAAAAAATGTAGGATGTGCAATAATTTAAATATGCCAAAAGGATCAGATGTTACACTCTGCTTGGTTTGAGTGATAGAAGCGTGAGGAGAATGTTAAAAGGCATCCATTTTCATTTATAAACGTAATAAGTGATGAAAATAAGTAGGTAAACAATGCCGGTTTCAACCCATTCACTCGAAGTGGAAACGTTGTGTACGCCAGGTACTGTATACGGCTTACCGGTGACTCACTGCTGACAACCAGACACCCTGTATAACCTCAGCCCCCATTGCTTTCGACCTGGTTTTAGTTGGGTTCAAGCTAATTTCTGGAAACCAGATCAAAACTAGGTCGAAACCAGGTCAAAACCAACTAAAGCCAGGGCAAAACCAGGTCGAAAGCAATGGGGGCTTAGAGGCACCCTCACTAGGGGCTGGGCTTGTACAGCGTGTACGGTTGCCAGCGATCATCAGGACGCCATATATAGTGCCTGGCTTATACAGCGTGTCCATGTCAAGTGACTGGGTGGAAACTGGCATTGGTTTGGCTAGGTTTGAGTGATAGAAGCGTGAGGAGAATGTTAAAGGGCATCAATTTTCATTTGTAAACGAAATAGGTGATGAAGATAAGTAGGTAAACAATACCGGTTTCAACCCATTCACTCAAAATGGGTACGCTGTATAAGCCAGGTACTTTATACGGCTTACCGATGACTCACTGCTGGCAACCGGAGATCCTGTATAAGTCCAGCCCCCATTGCTTTCGACCTGGTTTTAGTTGGTTTCAAGCTAATTTCTGGAAACCAGGTCGAAACCAATGGGGGTTTAGAGGCACCCTCACTGGGGGCTGGGCTTGTACAGTGTGTACGGTTGCCAGCGATCATCAGGACGCCATATATAGTGCCTGGCTCATACAGTGTGTCCATGTCGAGAGACTGGGTGGAAACTGGCATTGTTTACCTACTAAGATAAAACAGGATACTTCAATATTTTCGTAGATTTGAGATAATCCCCAGAATGATATGTAGGAACAAAATAGCAAATAGATGTCAGTAATCCTTGTGGAACTTAAACTACTTCTGGTATTTTTTTTATTAATTAAAGCAAGCGAACTACCACTTCAACCGCATTGTCGCTTCCTAGGAGATAACTTCGTAGTACAAAGCTTACCTTGTGTAATATAAAAGAATACATTCACAAGAAAATGTTTCTTAATAACCATTGACGCAGTAACTTAGTAGCACGCATGAAATTTACTTGAGCCAGAATCACCGTCTCGTTCATGACGTTTGATTGTAATGACAATCTAAGAAAGTAAGTCAACTTCTTTGTTCTTACCAGTTGTTTTCAAAAAGCAAGTTTCGTTTGAAATCCAAATTATATATTAGTAATTGATTAATATTTTCTTTGTAGATGACTCATTTTTTGTCTTCAGACTCTGGAATACTAGAATAATTCTATTTCTTGCTGCAACTTGAATTACAACTGCAAATCGTTTGGGTGCCACGGTGTATTATTGATAACTAAAGTTACAAGTCGTAGGCACATAAGTATATTTACCTAAAGATCAATAATATATTCAAAAAATTCATAGCATGGAATAAAATAATCAATATTTTTGCCAAACAACACAGACATACATACTTCAAGTGTAATTTGGATGAACAGGACAAGTATCATCCATTTTCTGATTATGGGGCCTATTCTGTAAAAAACCCTGTTAAAAATAACATCATGTTAAAAATTAACTTATAACAGCACCTTTAAAAATAAACGGGGAAAAATGTTATTCTGTAACTAAAAATTTAACAGGGCTGTTATAAAGTAACTTTTAACGGAGGTTGTTAAAAATTCCGAAAATAAACGAAGATTTCGCGACGAAGCAGCGATTAGAACAAATGATCGCACTTATTTAGTACATATGAACATATGTATGTTGACATAAGTACCCATCACAAATACGTGCCTTAACCTCAAATTGGTGTTAACGTTTATACAGTATTATTATTATTTTCGCATGGTTTATTTTTTATTTTCCCTATGGCAAAACGCGAACGATGTTCCAAACGACAAATAGAGGCTATGATAAATTTTATAGAACAACATAAAGAATTAATACATCCAGGTGAATTTCCGTAGTGGAACAATTAAAAACAGAATTAAATAATATGGAGGGGCCCACACGATCTATAAAGCAGTGTTACTTGTACTACACGATGAGCCTATAGCATGTGCAAGTTCCAATACCGGCCATAGTACGCGATTAAAATCAAAGAAAAAAAATCGATAAAGAGAATGTTATTCCAGGTTATGGAGATATCCAGGCCCTACTACAGAGCAACAACAACATAGCTACCAGCAATAATAATATTGCTAGGGCTATATCAAAGTTAGCTAATGTCTTGGGCAAGAAATAACGAGGAGAAATTTCATTTTTTTCTCATTATTGTATAAAATTTGTTAATGAAGTGTTATGTTTGTGTAGAGTTTATTTATTCTTGAAATCAATGCTGTTATTATTTTTGTGCTTTGAACTTCCCTTTTATTTATTATTGAAATCGAATCAACTGTTTTTTTATTTTTATGTATAGAGTTTATCATTATTTATTATTAAAATAGAATTTAGTTTATTATTTTCGGAATAAATAATTTTTCGTCTTTCTTTTGTTGTCTATTTTTAAGAAAATAAAAAGTTGGCAATATACAAATTTATTCAATTTATTCAGGTAATTCAAATGGATTACTTGCATCTCGTAAATTTCTGTTTATATATCTTACACGATTTCTGCAAGTTAAACAATGGTTACCGTTTTATTAATCAGAGACAAAATTAATTTACCTTCTATACTCATTTTGAATTTCATTATTTATCAATACTGCAAAATATCCTGCAGCGGCAGCCATTTTTTGCGGTAGCAGCAGTTGTCAATTTTTAAAGGCACATATTTACAAGCCTTTAAAATTAACAGTTCTACAGATAATTTTAACACCTATTTGTTAAAAATTAACAAGACATGTAAATACAGAATACCATTCACCGTTATTTGGTCTGTTAAAATTTAACAGCCTGTTAATTTTTAACAAAATGCTTAGAGAATAGGCCCCTATGTGTTTTGAGCTTGTACATTTCGGCAACCTTCTATAAAGTTGTCTGGAATGATATAAAACTACCACAATGTTCCGAGATTTCGAATATTATTTATTGATTATGCAACCAAATTTGCAGTTACCTCAAAGATTGCATGTTTTTGAATGCAATCCCCCACCAGAGATGAGTCAGCAGCCAGCCCTACCACTAAGTACTACATCCTTCCAACTTTTTCAATAGTCTATCTTTCTAGAAAGGGATTGTACGCACTGAAACAATTTGGGCGCAATAGAATTCTTTTCAGTCTAGGCTATGTACTACTTTTATCTGTTCTTTCCAGACAAGCTACTGATTTATATGTTCCAAAAAGATGCAGTTACATATATATTATTATTACAGAAATCTACTAATCTATGTCTAAAACTATCTCAAAACTGCTTTTCCTGTTACATCAAATTTTAAATGATCAAACCGGAAAGTTTACTCCCCGGATTCAGTTAAAAAGCTACAATAAGCTATGTACCTATATAAATTTGATTTAAAATTTTGATGGCTTTATGTTCAAAACAAATCCCATACGTTCAAGAATTACGTTCCGGAAGTAACCTTATACCTATTTAAGAGAGTAAGTAATTCGAAATCGATTACGTCATCTTATTAAATTACGTACTTATAAAACAATTTCTGGAGACATTCCATTATTTAAACTTCCATTTTTAATTCATGTAATCAAACTTTTTTAACTTTCACGGACAGGCATCGTCCTCCCGAATAGACGCAGATATCAAATCGAATTCAAAGATTAAATGTCAACAGTTCGATATCAATTTCACCTTCGAAGTTAACTTTCCTCTTTCCGCCATTCTCAAGGTTATACAGTCTTTTCTTTCGATATCCAATATGTAATCATCTTTTATTGAACTTTAAAACTCCAATGCACTCACCGTTTCCATATTGAACACGTTTTAAGCCAGGATAATAGAATTCACTTTAACTCTCGGTATCTACGGTTAACAGGGCAACGATTGAGTTTTGAATGCGACCGTTATCAAATATTTATGAACGACCTAAAAGTTGCGCCCTCGTGTCCTTAAGCCCTCCGGTTTTAGTTCTTTAAGTTCGAATAACCGACATCGGGAGAGACGTACTGCGACTAGTGGGTAGTACAAGAAAATAAATTGGATCGAGGACCGCTCTTTAAATATGGATATTGTCCCCTAAAATATCTACTTTTAGAGGACGAGCCTCTTGACCTGTGTCACTAGTAGCACGATCGTAGTGTAGGATCGTCCTGGAACTGGTATATTATGCAAGAAACAATTTAGATGCGGATATGGGCGGTAAAAATTTGTACATGTTGAAGATTGCTACTAGTATTGAGGTTTCTCTGTCGATTTATAAATAAAAATTAGAACAAAAATGGATTACAAGTTTAACTAGTGATAGGGTTATTAATTTTTGACATTCAATATACAGAAGAAGGATTTTAGAAAACAAGAATTAAACCACTTTTAGCGGAATTATTTGTATTCAAGTATTGGTGAGTTTGCATCACAAATTTTTCGAAAACTCAGTAGGCAATTCGATATTTGGTAGTTCAATGAAGTTTGAACTGCGAAGCCTACTCCGCTTTGAGTATCTTCGATTTTCCTCTTCCTTTTCGATAATTCGGTTTTTTTCCTTGCAGAAGCTGGAAAACCATATCAATTCTAAACAAAGTAATGTACTCAACACAAACGGGGGCATGGAATTGCCACTAAATTTAAAACCATATTCTTATCAAAAGAGTATCAATTCTGCTTATTTATTTCTCATTAGAAATTCTAGAATTCAAACAAAGCAACACTTTCAGAGTTTGCTGCTCAGGACCACCGCCAAAAAAGTCATAGAAGTCTTCTAGCTTGACTATCTACATACATATTTACATACATACAGTCTGTACAATAAGAAGACCACCGCGATATTTACATTAGTATTGGCCAGAACTGGAAAAGGTTTGTATGAGTGAAAGGCACAGAAGAAGCACTATGAAGCTCTTGCCTAGTACCGGGTCCAGTCACCTGATTTGGCATACTCGATGGTAAGCCAACGTCATTTCTTTCTTAAGCTTAGCTGACAACTGTTTGGCCGACTTCCTTACAACTTCAGCTTCATAAAGGCCCAGTCGTTCTCACTGAGATTAAGATCTGGAGACTGTGAAGGCCTTTCCAATGTCTTGATATCATTTTCGGTCTTCCACTGAATGCAGAGCCGGCTGCAGTGTTTCGGATCATTGTATTTTTGAAGAATCCAATGAATCCCATTCACTTGCAGATGCTAACAGACCTCTTTGATATAATTTAAAAAATTTTTAATTTTGGTTAATATGCCGGTGAAGGTGCATAGTGTTCCGAACCCATGCGAATTTACACGACCCCACACATGAACCTGTACGAAATGTTTCACACTCCATTGAACCTTATCTTTCTAGGATTCTTCTGTTGCATCCTTCTGCTAGAAGAATGACTCATCTGTGAAGACGACATTGCTCCAATCCCAATTAATATTCGCATGGACCCACTGAAGACGGTTATGTCTTTCAGACAGCAGGGGTTTCACTTTGGTACTACGCCTTGTAGTAGTTTCAAGTAACCGCTTTTGAATAGTCATTAGCGTCGTAGTGCCAACCCCCCTTCGTGTTTCCACCATTTTACGGTTTTCTTGTTGTGCAGACTGTATGTAAATAATCTGGATACGTTTGCAGCTTCAATACAAGGAAGTGCTGCATGGTTTACTATTAAATGAAATCTGAGGAATTAACACGTTTTGCACTCCACGATGGGTCATCTTCATATCATCATCTTCAAAACGGCAGTTGCATTTCTGTCAACTGTTTCAACAAAATCTGTATCTGTAAATCTCTTGTAATTCCTTGTGAAGATCTTTCCTTAGCTCAGAAGCAACACAATGGATGTATTTTAATATTGATGGAACCAGAGCTGTACTGCATTGCTTTGGTATTTCGCATTGGTTTTAAAGCAAGCAATGCAGTTAAGTTATTCTATTTTCCTTCTAAAGTGTTGGATAATTATTACATCAAACCTCCCAACAAACAACTACCAGAAGCGTTTCTCTGATGCAGGTCACATGTTACTTAAGCCTCTTATTTATTTAAAATCTTCATCTTAATACTCTGGCCAATACCTAGCCTAGAGATAATTTGAACACAGGTGATTATCACCTCTAAAAGATGTATGTAAGTACATATACAGAACAGTTTCCTCTCCAGGATTTTTCAGGAACTGCTACTTGGGATTACAATGTACAAGTATTGGGCACCAATTTCCTATAACAATCTGTCAAATCAACAACTTCAGTGTGAACGTAGGTGGTTGTGGAACAATTTCAGTCATCTTAATCTCTGATTGGTCGACCTAGAAGAGGACCCAGAAAATTTGCAGGATTTCTGGAAGTTCACGCAAATATTGTAACGATTTAATTCGCGATTTAATCGTCTAGAAAGCAGACAAATTTTGCTAACCAAATAATATTTGATTAAGCTCAAATCAAAGAAGAAGCTAGTCGATTGGAATTATATCTTCAATAATATTGAATTCAGCTACCTGAAAATAAATATTTATCTTTTCATTTCATTTTGGTACTGCTACTACTGGATTAACCTACCTAGTCCACTTCGCATTCTTGGTTGAACTGCACCAATATTTTGAGCAAATATATATATATTTTTTAACCAACCTATTGGTGAAAAGACAAGCAGGGATAGGTCTGACTATGAGGTAAGACTGTACAATTCTTATCAAGTTGGTATTGATGCCAATCAAAAAAAAATCTAAATTGTAACGCATTTTGTGAGACATTTTGAAAACCTCTCTAGTCTTCTCTGTAATACATTGTGCTTTGTTTCCTAGAGTCAAAACAGCTGGTATTCCGTAAGTAATCCTAAACTGACTGTTTTGGATGGATGCCTGAGTAAAGGTTTCTTCTTGGTAAGACAGATCACAAATTTTATTAATCTTTAATTTTCAGGACACAATAACTTTTTTCTTAGAGGAATACTCAAGGCAAAGCATATTGTCGAAAAGATGGGTGAGATCTGCGACGATGTTTTAAGATTGTTGTTCAGAAGGGTGTTAACGCTAGAATCGGGCTCTGGGACTTTTCTATGTTTAAAGAGCCTGATAGTTTGTCCAGAGCTAGTGAACGTAGCAATAATTTGGTGTCTTACGCAACGATCGCTGAAGATCCTGCTGAACTGTTGTTCTCGTTATCTTTTTCACTGATTTCTAGCAGATAAATAGCATTTGAGATAAAACTATCGGCGAGCTATTTTTGGTGATGATTTGGTGAATTTTGGGAACGGCATTTAGACTAAAAACGAATGACCTACGCTGGCCCTAGTTTGGGTTTTTGTCTAATTATCCGACAATTTTCGTCTCACTAACGAGAGGAATATCAGCTCTAACACGACTGATACAATTTCACTTACATACAAAGCACTATTCAGTGATTTCAAAGCTTGGGAAATCATACCAACCCATTGTGGAAATATAAAGAATTACTTTGATTATGCCCGAGTAAATCTGTTGCACACACCAAATGCAAGAAGATATTGTACAGATACAGTATAGCGTTGTGAGTTTCATGCTTTGCATTATCGGAAAGGGTGGGTTTTAATCTGAATATTCACGCAATTGAGAAATACAATCTCTAATACCATCAACTGTAGAATGCAACCAACGTGGATGCTGTTTTATGGCCTTGATTAGAATTGTGTTATCACGGCTTTGTAACTCGATGCTGAGAATCTTTGAAATGCATCCATTCACTCTCGAGTTTCCAAGGTTTTCATATGTAGATTCAAAATCAAAACTGACGTCCTCTAATACAGTCCTATCAATGCTCCTAGAGTCAATTTTCTTTTGTAATATCGTACTAACGACTAAATCTATATTCTGGAGCGTCTACATGCATAGTAATAGAAGTGTCGTTATTTTGAACAAAGGAACATAAGCATGCAATAACGAAGGTCGTAACGTAGATATTTTAAAGACACCCGAATTTCAATTTCAATCAAACCGATGTTTACGAAGTCATTTGGAGACATATAATTTAATACATAAAAAACATTTCCTCATAAATTTTAATAATATTTACGTCTTGTATTGCTTCGACACTTAAAAAGTATTCGGCATAAAAAAACAAACAAAATCCTCGCTTCTTCGATGCTTCAAGAATAAATTCCAACAAACACGGAGTCGTATCGGTTATTAAAATGTCGTCTTCTGGAAAAGCATGGTCTCGTTGCGAGGAGATCTCGCTCGGAAAGATGGGGCAAAAAAAAATGAGAGAAGTCACGCGTATTATATTTTTCATATTTTAGCGAAGACCCTCTGACAGCATCCCTTGGCGTCTGGTGTTTTTTTTTTGTTTTCTTTGATAAGTGAAAAACCAGCGGGCTAGCCGTATAGAACGCGTTTCCAGTGATTTAAACGCTAAAATTTTTTTGACGTATAGGGCGATGGATATGATTAACAGATTTTGTCTCGTTATCCGTGACAACGCCGAAGCCGAATTTTTACGACGTTCTCTATTATTAAATTTCTTTTCTTCCTTCGTGTTTTTATTCTCTAATAGTATTAAAGCTTCGAAACAGATTTAATAATGTTGGTGAGATAAAGTATACGTTGAATGTTTGCAGATATATTAAAATAATTTCAAACATTTTGCAGCCAAGTTTTTTCTACGGTCTATTCTAGTAACAGACTTTCGAATTTTATCTTCTAATCGTCAAATCTTAGCATAATTTTGGATAGACTAATGAAGACACAACTGTTTAAAACGATTATCGCTCTAGTTTACTAAAACATCTTAAGCCAAATATTCATACAACCTAGATAATTTTCTCCTATACCCCCAACACATACATATAACAGTAGAACGGCCAAAGACCCATTTTTAGCACGGAGAAGTATAAAATATGCCCGGATGTAGCTCTATACACGACTCGCAACTTAATTAGACCCTCCTCGTGAATAGTAACTGAAGAAATAAACACGGAAAACAAGACAACTCTTAACTGCACGAACCAATTATGTACATGCTGGCTGTTGTACAAAGGCCCCGAAAACTTTATAATGCTTGAAGTTTTAATAACAAAGTTTATGCCAACTGAAATTATATCTCTTATAATTTCCTCTTAAGGAAATAACGCACGCACTGAACACGGTATGTACCTTCGAAAATGCTGGAGCGATGCAGATAAAATGAAAGTATAACTTTACATGAGTGTTATTATCAAATAAATAGGGAAAATAGTAGAATAAAATCGTGTCAACACCTGCATGAATATTGCAATTTGTTCAATTTATTGATTCTCCTTTATACTACGTAGTAAGCTTGAGAACTTTGAAGAACACGTTTGCGGTATTTCTGGTTCTTTGAAATATGACGATCGAAATATGTATATATGTACTTTAGAAAAAAGTTTAGGGAAGCAAATAAACATTGGACTAATTTATTCCACAGAATATAGCAAAAACTGCAAATGAAGCTAAAGCCAACACTGAAAATTTTGGTGATATAAACTAACAAGGGGACCACCAGAGTTGTCCGACACGCATCTTGATGGGTCTCTACTATGTTATAGAGCAGTGATTCCCATCCCGTAGAAGTCTGCGGACCACTCAGCCTGAAATTGAATCATATACGGACCACTCCCAGTTGTAACCCTTCCCCAGCGCCGTCCCCGTAACCAAATTCAAAAGTATTAAAAGTAAAACAGATTTTTAGAACACATTATTTATTATTACTATTAATTAGTGTACAGTCTCAGTGTGACTTTTGTGCACGAATTCCTTTGACAAGCTGAGGAATTCTAGGAGTTAGGCTCTTGCTTAGAGCTAACTTCAAATCGCTGCTTGTACCTAGCCGATTTCTTTGTTTGTTTTTAATCAAGAATAAAGTCGAGAATCCCTACTCACACAGGAATGTTGTCGAAAACACCATGAGATACCTCAAAGCTGCTTCCCGAATGTTTGGGTAAGATATCGCTTTGCTACACCACAACTCTTCTAGGCTTACACCAGACTCAAACAAGTCCTTGAAATTACTGTCATTTTGAAGTTCAATAACCTCCTCTTGAACATTATCAGGGATATTCTTAGGCTTGACAATAAAAGGATTTCGAATCAATTTTTTATAGCTTCAATCTCACTGCTACCATATTCAGGGAAATAACGAGCAAATCTACGCCTGCCACCCTGGTGGCTGGCGTTTGATTCCTGCTGGTGATTTTTTTCCAGCTTATTATCTTAATATTGCGCACAATAAGATTGAAAAAAATCACCAGCAGGAATTGAACGCCAGCCACCAGGGTGGCAGGCGTAGATCCAGTCCACAACGCTACGCACGCTTGCTTATACCAAAGATATAAAATAAACGCGCACAACAACGTTGGTTTTTCTCGGAAACTAGGGTGCGTTAGGATAAAAGGTCGTGCCTGGATACTCAGGGAAGGTCGCTCTATCACATAGTAGAGACCCATCAAGATGCGTTTCGGGCAACTCTGGTGGTCCCCTTGTTAGTTTATATCACCAAAATTTTCAGTGTTGGCTTTAGCTTCATCTCTCTATAACAGTTGAGACTCAACAAGATCCGTGTCGGACAACCCTGGTGTTCCATTTGTAAGCATAAAACGTATAGAAGACAGTCATAAAAAAGCGTTCTTTAAACTTGCTTTACTTTGGCAACAACAACTAAAAAGCTAAAAAGATGAGGAAGATTTTTACGAGTATTGTGGCATAAAAAAAGCTTGAATCTTTTTGTGCTAGCTTTAGCTTTTCTACATCTTTTAATTAACTTATTAAATTCTCATAAACTGCATGTAAAACTGTAACTTTAAATCCTAGACTTTATTTAGATTCATCTTAAATTCATTTTAAAAGATATTCTCACAAGTACCTAATTGCATCTTCTTTAAAGAGTACAAACCACAGCTACGAAATCCATCTACGAAATCAAAGTGTTGGTGTTGATCAATTTTTTTTGTTTTTTTTTAATCGTACGGAAAAAAGGCAAATCTATAGCTTGTGGTATGTAGATGGAGTTGGAATATATAAGATAATCAATGTAACGCCATTTTTTGAGCAAAAGTTTTTTGTGGCCAGTTAATTCTATTATTCTATTCTGATAAATAGAGTTTGATCTTAGGGAACCTTGTGTAAGGCTGTGTTCAAAGAGTGACTAGACTTGATATTAATTATTAGACTTCTCAAGCAGATTTGTGAATTTAAAGTGCGTTGGCCCAACTTCCTTCTCAATTCCTCATCGAACTAAAGCAACTACGGGGCACAAAGTTTAGGCAATTCTAATCATATACTCTTCTAGGACTCAGGCCTTGATTGACCTGTTGACAAATTCAAATCTTTACGGACGACAACATGCCATAGCCTTGTACACATAGGGAAGCTGTACATCAGTCCTTTGAAATGTTAAAAGTTATACAGGGCTGGCTTTTGGAGGGGGGAAGAGGGAGGAACGGAGAGGAGGAGGGGGGCTGGATTATTACTTGCTCAATCTATACTTCACTAACCACCTCTGTATAATTTCACATTTCGAGATTCTAAAGCTCATGTGGTGCTGTAAAAGACCTAGTTTGATGGGTTAATTCATTAATAATTCATTAAATGGTGTCCACGGAGTTTTGAAGCCTTAAACTGGGTGCTGGTGAGTGAATTAATGCTTTTTCGACCCCTCTCCTACCCACCAGCACAGAGTGGACCTATTAGGCCCTAGACAGTAACATCATAACTTATGTTGGGTGGACACTATCTAGCTAATGGTTGATTGTAATTGGACAACTTCTACTACTGAAAGTTTCTACCTTTCCACTGATTTCTCTATATTGTTGTAAAACAGAATAGAACAAACAAAATTTCTTGTTGTGGTGATGTTGATATCAACATCCTATTGAAAAATGTTTGGAATCATGAGATGCTGTTCCTCTGTTATCTGAACCAACACGAAATCTAATCCTCTCGTCAATCTTTCGTCTCAATCTATAAGATCTATTGTGAGTACCTTTAATATTTTAGCCCAAGTCAATTCCTATGGTTTTAAAGAAGCCCACTTTCTTTATACAAGTATCTCTCTAACATTAGTCGATTCCAGATGCTTCTGCACGATGTGGTGCTGCCTATACTAGGCTACCTCTCACACAGACGCATATATTATGGTTTGCCATTTCGTACAGAATCGGCATTTATCTTCTTCAAGTAAAGGGGGGTTGTGGCTGGTTTACTTATAGTTTATTTATAAAGCCGCACTTGTGCTAGGATCTTTCCTGTTAAGTTCCAAGGTTAGTTAGACCACAGAATGGCTCTGGTCCAGTAAATGGGAACGCTTCATCTTTCTTTGCAAGACTATGATAGTCTCATGAACCTCATATCCACAGTATTCTGGTACCTACATTAGTGCAACTGTATTCTTTTGGACCAGAGCTTTAGGAGTGAGCAGTCTGTGTGATGCTAATTGTAACTCGAAGGCAAACTAATACAGTCTTTTCCAGTATTCTGAAGCACATTGGTGAATAGCACATATTTCTGTCAGAAAAATAACTAATCTTGCAACTATCGCAGTTGAGATCTGAAAATTTGGGCTACAGATATCTATTCCCACTCCTATTTTTATGTTGAATCCGCCTTACGCCAACGTATGAACGAATTCTGTAATTTAGGTCCACTTTCCCCACACATTGCCAGTTCTGGATTGTGATTTTAAACCGTTTGCCAAAGTAAAATCTTGGTGTTATTTGGCCTTTTACCTCCCAATTCTTGCGGGATTTTGTGGTAGCCTACTAAGAGTCCTGATTTAAGGCATATGCTTTGTTCAAGCTTGGTCACGGCCAGCATTGTCTCTCTCTTGTGGGTGCAGAAGAGGTTGAGTAGGGCTAACATTACTGCTCTTGGACCGGTTCAAATTGCACTAGAAAAACTTGTCACTACACTTAATTAAAACAAGATTTAATACGTTTTTGATTATTTAAAATTTATTTGATTGAGTTTTGGCTTTGGTTTAGGCCAACTCCATCAAATGTCAATTACAGGTAAACACCTCATCGACTACGTGTAAGAAGTTTTCTTTCTCGTTCCTGTTTTTGTATTAGTACAGGAAATATATAGAGATAATTCTTCAGATTTGCTTGCTATTACGAAAGGCGTGCCAGAAACGTCTACTGTAGGTCCCTAGTTATTTTCAATTTCTTAATTGAGGTCCTGTCATAGATTTGCTAGATTTCTATGCTAGCATACAAAGAATTGTGCCAATTTATTATTTGTTCATAATGACCTAAATTCACACATTTTGGTCCTTCAGTGAGGCATCACCTATTAATTTGCATTCCTCGTAAAACCGAAGGTAATATATACAAAATCTCGGCACAAAAAGCTGTATTAATTGAAGTGATTAAGTGCAAATTAGTTGGATTAGAATCAACCGAACGAAATCGTCAATTAATCTAGAGGTTTTGTTCAGGATCTCATCCGGATACATTTAAATAGTTTCGCTTCAATAGCAGCGCAGCAGCGACGGTACCACCAGCAGCTGTAACACAGTATCAGAGGCAATTCGTATCCGGAAAAAAGCTTACCCCAATTAATTATAACCCCTTGTATCTGGGTCAACTTCATTGGCCCCATTTAAATAATTTAAGCCTTTTATTAGTCCCATGCATCGATTTCGGAGGGGCGCCCGCTTTAGAGGGCCCACCGCCCGGCCAGTAGGCAATCCGGAACGTAATCTATTAACTTTAAACGAAGATAAATTTTCCAGTGCCTACGTGGTTTTTCGCTGCGAGTTAATATCTTTGTAATAAGGATACTGTCGATTGCTCTTAAATTTTGTTGACGATAACAGAGATTTTGGATCTACGCCCGGGGAACGATTGCTGAATATTTCAGCGATTTCTAAGTTCTTTTCCACGATTGTAATGGATTAATGCCGGCTCTAAAGAAAATTACATTTTAGATTCGGGTTAATTACATTGGATGGTATTAATTACAATGAGAGGTCAATTTAAATATATAAGGGCTACAGTAGTCGTTAATCCTGTGTAGATGCCCTTGGAGAATAAGATTTCCCTCTCCGCTTTAAAGATGCATAACCGTTCTGGATATTTTAAAATATTTTTCTTGGTACAATTAAAATTATAACCTCTACATTTCACACGAAAACGAAGATCAAATTTTATAGTGAAATCAGATTTATAAATACACGTTGTAGATATTGTAAATAATGTAATAAGTAATAACCTTAATTTAGATATGAAGAAAAACGATCGATCTTACCAACTAGGATTAATTAAGCGAATTTAATTTTTGTTAATGAACAATAGTGGAAAACTATAGCTCGCTAGATTTGGTGATGTAGCATAAAACTACGAGAAAATTAAGAAAACAATGTTGACTATACGATATTCGTTCTAAAATTCGATGTAAGTGTATATAGGTAATTTTCATTTCTACTGAATTGTGAATATGTTAAATTAATTAGTAAAAAAGATGAAATACTCGAACGATTGAAACTGCCACATCTTTATAGAAATTCTAGATGGTAATTATAACAAAAAAAAAATGGCAAGTTGAATCGTACATATACAATAATTTTAAACAATTTTGCTGATGAATGTCTGTGTTTCTTAGGTTTCTGTAAATAATGTTATGTAATACGTATAAAACCAAAGCTGCCATCTTTGATCGACTTAAACGTGATGCAATGACGAGTCTAGTGAAGAAATTAAGATAAATCCTGTTTCTTCGTGTGAGTGATGAATTGAATTTCATGATTTTAACGGTACAATCTAATTTCCTCCCTCATATTCGAGACCTACATAGAAGTATTTCCCTTCCGTTCAAATCGCTGGCACAACTTAAATCACAGTCTTCCTCCACAATATCAACTATACCTACCTATATACATACGTGCTTCCTTAATTAAAATTATATAAGAGAATCTATATATGTATATCTTAGCATTACATGGTTTAAAATCGTTCAATTCATTTATTACTCTTGAAGAATTGTTTCTGAATTGGTAGTACTAGCTTGCATTAGATAAATCATTTATTATTAACAACTTACATGTATACAATGTAATATGATTCAACTTTAATAAACAATACTATCCATTAGCTAATGTTTGATTCTCGCGTACAACTGGAGTTACCTAATCCCTTACGGCTAATGGCCGGGAATAGTTTATGATCAGGTCGTTATGAATATGCATCTAGCTATTACATTATTAAGGGATCATTTCACTAAAACGAATCCATATGAAACTAAGTAATAGAAAATTATTAATTAAGTTGTGAATAATTAGAGGTTATTATCTTAATTTCTTCGGACAAATTCGGATGCAGTTTATGTGAAAAATTGGTACGAATATGTAAATATGACAGACACTATACTACCTAGCTACTATTACTACTATTAACATATGATAATCATTTAGTAAAGTTGTATGTAGTTAGCATATGCACTTTATATTGTAAGCAATCACCGATTACAATAAAACCTTATTAATAAAATTTGTTTGTTTCCTTTACTTAATGTACCAATTCTATTTATGTTCTGAAAGTCCAAAGTTAATACATTTTTTTTAGGATATTCAAGAGGGTTCAAGGTCAGAGGTATGTATTATTGAATGGTAACATCTTAGCTTGAAATATACACATGGTTTGGGTTATAACTACAAAAAACCATCGATTTGTGCAGAAAATAGTAGAAGACTTTGGAATTCAGAAAACATTTTGCGTTAAAATTTTAAGAAGAGAGAGAAAATTCGGAAATGTAACACCAATATAATCCTCACTATTTTCTCGGCATCATTAATGCGTTTCGCAGTCGTAACTGTGAACAAAAATATTACCACAAAATTTGGAAGACAGTAACGGAGTACTGGTAAGTAATATACCGTTAACGCTATTTACTCCAAATAATCTTAGGCCGATGAAAAGACCTGTTTTTGAAGGAAGTTCTTTATTAAAATGTCGAATTTTCGTTAGTAGATTCGAACTATGACAAGACAACTGTTAAAATACAATAGAAATAAGGAAAAATACAAAATAGAATAAAACTGAGACCACTTACATACATGAATTGAACCTTTTATAGTAAATAATAGAAAATATTCGAAGTTGTACTGTGACAAATAAGGTGCACTTTAAAATTAAAACACAGCACAGGTGTAAAATTTTTATTCAAAACCAACTTCAATGCAAATGAAAACGTCATGTGGAGGTTTTGCCAGAGAATAGATATTAAAAACCAAATTCAAATGACATCCAAAACAACAACATCCAAAGATGCAAAAAGAAGAGAAGGCAAGGATAAATACAGTAAAATATCAAAAGATTCAAGCAATTTCTTTTTTTTTTAGAATGAAATACTAAAGAAGTAAAAGGGTGAAGCTCTAACGTTGTTAATTGATTAAATCAGAATAAATGGAACTTAGGTTTTCAACATCTTTCCTAAAATTAACTGAAGCAACAGCATTCTGGATAAAACACATTTTAATTTATTACGTTAAAATCCAGGACCTTAACTTCGTCAACTGTCTTCTAACAGTTGTCTTGAAAACGTTCGAATCCACAAACGAAAACTTGTCATTTTAACAAAGAACTTCCTTCAAAAACAGGCCTTTTCATCTGCCTAAGATTATTTGGAGTAAATAGCGTTAACGCTATATTAATTACCGCCAAATTGATAAAATTTTCGTAAGACAGTAAGAAAAGTGGTTTGAGCAGAGCAGGGCTTCGGAGCAGTAGTGACACCAGGAAGTCAGTGGATCCCTCCCAGTTGCCACAGACGGAATAGCAACAACAATGAACACTATGTGAAACCAGGTAAAAATCGCTAGGAGCGGAAAACCAATATTCAAACAACGTCCTCCATAATATTAACAGAATTTAGGTTTTAAGGTAGGGCACTTTTAGAACAAATGTAGTGCCTAAGTGCGCTCTTATTGTTAGAGCAACAACTTCTTAGGTATAACAACAGGAATTGTAAGACTTGCATGTAAAGAAATATATACAGTAGAGCGTCGATTATCCGAACTAATTGGGATCAAGGGTGGTTCGGATAATCATACTGTTCGGATAATCAACAACTTTACTAAAGACAAGCACAGTAAACGGATATGTGCCTACATATAGAACAAAGTTTATTAAACGATCCAAACTGTATAAAGAGGTCTAATACAAAATTAATTGTTTACACTTTTAAAAAAATTGTTTTTATTGTCGTTTGCTTTAAGTTTGATCGCCTCTTTTCTGCAACTAATTCTCTTAATAGCAATATTAATTGCTGTCTTTTTGCTTTTCATACCAGTCCATCGCAGTGTTCAATGCGGTGAATGCTTGTTGATGAGTCGGTCCAGTTACCATTTCTTCTAATTCTTCATCTTCATTGTCAGATTCAATAATATCTTGAGATTATTGCACATGATTTAAAATGTCATTATCATCCATAATTTTATATCCAGGATCACTGCCACTTTG